>JANHFL010000306.1:228824-241891 GCA_032468155.1 Oxyrhabdium leporinum
TCACAATCACTTTGGCTTTCTGATTTGTATATATTGCCTTGAACATGTTTATAAATTTATCTCCAAAGTCCATATATCTTAGTTGGTATAACATGAATTGCCAGTTCACATTGTCAAACAACTTTTGGGGTCTAGAAACAACAATGCCAATTGCTTTTCATTATGTGTTTCATAGTATTCCAGTGCGTCTAATATTACTCTTCTACCCTTTTTGGGTAGAAATCCATTTTGATCAGGATGCATGAACTCCTTCAAAAAATCTCTTCAGTCTTTCTGCTACTATTGAGGCAAATATATTAATCTGTTAATACATAAACAGGGTTTCTCTCCTTGCCCTTGTTGTTTATCTCTTTCCTTTACCTCTTTTTCATTCTATTTCATTATGCGCTCTCTCTCTTTCCTTTCCATTCAGTTCAACTTCTTTCTCCTTTGATCCCATCTCTATCATGCTATTTTCCCCCTGTTATTTCTGCTAGATGGAGATGGGAATGGCCACATGTGTACAATACATTTGTCTGTATGTGAATGGTTTGTATATGAGAAGAAGAATGGGAAGTACAGGTAGATGGAGGATCCGTTAATTATATAAATAGGATACTTCCCTTTACAGGCAATTTTAATCAGTAGTGATTAATCTATTTACTTATTTATTCTGGACATACCCTTTTTGAGAGGATGTCTTCTGGCATGTATTTCTACCCACATGTTAGGTATACACAGATGGAGGAAGAGGTGTGCAGGAATGATTTAATTAGAACTGGCTTTCTACTTTCAGAAGCAGTCATTGCCTGGGTTGTATATCTATATTTATAAGATTTTCTGCATCACCTGCATTTTCTGCGTTGCATGAGAAAAGTACATCTTCCTCCCCCTTTCCTTATCACTTTCTATAGAGGAACAATCGAGAGCGTCCTGTCATATTGCATTACTGCCTGTTTTGGAAGTATTACTGTTTCAGACAGGAAGTCAGTGCAGAGAGTGGTGAGGACAGCAGAAAAAAATATTGGCAGTTCACTCCCTTCTATCCAGGACATAGCATAAAAGAGATGCTTGAGCAGGGTCCACAGGATTGTCTGGGACGCTACACATCCTCTTCACAACCTGTTTTCCTTGTTACCTTCCGGGAGCAAGCTTTGTGGTATCCGAAGCAGAACATCCAGATTCAGTCACAGTTTTGTTCCATATAGCATCAACCGTATGAACTCTCAAGGTTCCTCTTTCTGCTATATATTCAAGATGGACTAATTAATATTTATATGTATTTATATGTTAGAGTGTAGGTATATACATATGTATGTATGCAGCATATCTATATGTGTGTTATGTATGTGTGCATGTTTGAGAGCAGGCAACAGAATTTTGTTTTTAAAGTGCGCGAGAGTGCCCACAGGAAAAAAAATGACAATAAAGGTTATTTTATCTTATTGTTTCTATCTACTGTTCTCTTTGTGGGAATCATTTCAAACTCTTCTGATAAATACAATAGATTATGTACACTTGAAATAACTTCTGACTAGATTCTGTAGTTTAAACTGGCAACCCAGCAGTTAGTATTGGTCAGATGTCTTTAATTCCTTCACTTCTACCTTCCCAGCATGTTGAAGGTCAGCTCCCATATTCATAGCCCTAAGAATGACCCTGGGTGGGTGAAGTCTTGAATAAGATATGCTTCTTAATCCCACTACAGGATTTAGGCGGTGCCCTGAAGTATCATGAAGTGATTTGATTTAAGTGACTCATAATAAGGTAACATTAGAAGTTGATATCTGAATGGCACAGCAAGATTCTGAGGGGAAGGCAACATCTTTTGCTAGCAAAACAACTTGAAATGTTGCTGCCCCAACAATTGGCAAGAGCCTTGAGTTTTGCTTGTGTTGGACAACATTATAACAGATTCAGGCTGTTGAATTTCAGTTTCAGGCTCCAACAACATACCTCTTGGTTGCCAAGTTTGCGATGATGCATACTGGTCTGGATTGGAATATGGCTTTCTTGGTGCTAGCTTCATTTTGATTTACAGTTGTTTTCACAAGGTACGAGAACTAGTCAATTTGCATTATTTATAATTCATACTAGTAGGAACCTTTCTTATCTTGCAGCATTATTGTTGCAATTTATTACTGACTAGTGATTATGATTATAAATATTGATTGGTATTCCCTTATAATTTCCTCTATGCCTTTTAAGTAATTTCTAATCTGAGCTAAGAGGCCAAGGCAGCTTGGCCTCTTAGCTCAGAATGGCCTGGCTTTTCCAATGCTTCCTTATCAAAAGCTTCATAAAGATCTATTGTGAATTTATGGTACTGATTTGGTTCTTTAGTAATGAGAACTAATCATGGCTTGGCTCAAACACTCTGGTGTGAGAATTAAGTGGAAGCAAGTCAGTTCTTACAGGCAAAGATGGTTTTGTTTTCTCTGCCCACATAGCATAATGCAATTTATTTCAGAAAATAGCAAGCATAAATGTTGACAAGAGAGATTTAGCCTTTTACAATTCAGATACTGCCTAAAGAAGTCACCAAGGGGTGCTATCCAAGGATATGATTTGCCAAATTTGCCATAAAGCAATAAGTGGGATGCTGGAGATTCAAAAGAGACCTCCTTCCAAAATTTGATGACATTGAACAAATGTCATGGCTAATATATACATCAGTTAGAAAACTAGGAACTAACATCATCTTTGGGGAGGGAAAATAGACAGAATGATAAAAGCAGTTTTTCAATATAAATCCTGACCTTTTGGGAACTGAATTGTGACATCACACAGATATACAAAAGAGGTGAAGCTGGTGCCACAATGAAACTGGTCATTTGTTGAGATGTGTAGCTACGGAATTCATGTATGTATGTATGTATGTATGTATGTATGTATGTATGTATGTATGTATGTATGTATGTATGTATGTATGTATGTATATCAGATAGAATTTGTCATGACCAAACAACTTCAGAAATAACTTTGTTGAATAGGAGAATGTTGAGCAAACACCATGAAAAAAATATCCTATTGAATCATATAATTCACACAGAGAATACTATGTGGAATCACTATCCTAATTCTACTGGGACAAAGTAATATTTCAGCACCACTCTTATAAGGTAGCAACGTATTCCAAATTTGTTTTCTGCATTCATGTCCAAAACTGCATAAATCAGAACAGATTCAACATTCTTCAGAGTTATAGAGACAAAAGCAACCTCGATGACAGCTAAACACTAGCTATCTAAAAACTAGCTAGAAGGTAGAGGGTTCCTGGAGTGATACTATACATTTTTAAGAGAATCCAGAGTTGATCACTTAATTAAATTGACCCACAAGTAGTCCTTGCTTAACTATCACTTTTTCAGAGATCATTTGAAGTTGGAAAGGTGCTAAATGAATAGTACTTAGCTTGTCCTTGAAGTTTTGGCCACGGTGGTGACTCTGCCATTAAATGATCACAGTTGGCAACCGTAGCTTAGCAACTGGCTCGCACTTACAACAGTTGCAGTGTCCTGTGATCGCCATTTGTGACCTTCCTTACTGGCTCCCAACAAGCAAAGTCAATGAGAAAGCCAGCAAGGAAGGTTGTAAGTCACTCTGGTAAGTAATTCCTGTTCCCACCACTTTTCCTCTTGAGGAGTTCCTGATGAGTGCAGACCCTGAGTATGCAGGCTGCCACCCACTAGGTGGCACTCACACCCCACCCTCCACCTCCTTGCCTTTTTGTGCTTATGCCACACACCACCAACCACATGGTCCTTCCTGCATTCATGATACACCAAAACTTCCTCTCCTGTGTCTTCCCCCACTTTGTATCACTAACCTACCCACTGCCTTGCTTGTGAGCTGCCTAAGGAAAGGCATACTATGACTGGAATTTGCAACTTCCTGCCAGCTTTCCCACTTGCCGATTGGAAGCTGGAAGGACTTCACAAGTCCTGGTCATGTGTGGCCCTCGCTTAATAACCCATGGCAATTGCTGGACAATGACAACCGGTACCTCTGGGATTGCCATTGCTAAGCAATGTGATTACCTGACATCAAATTTTATGCCCAAATTGCTTAGTGTTGGGAATTCCTGTTCCAATTACTGAAGTTAAGCAAGAATTACATATTTTATCTATACTTCATTGAAAACAACTTATTTTATAAATGCAAGGGATGAGGCACTACTAATTCAGGCGTGTTCAACCTTCTGATTTGCCTGGGCTGCATTGAGTGAAGAGGAATTGTCTTGGGCCACATATAAAATATATAGTTAATGTATATACTGTATATAACAAAATTTCAAAAATCTTGTGGGGCTGCATTGCCAGCTGTCCAAGGCTGAATGTGACCCATGGGACACAGGTTGGACACACCTGCACTAGAGCTGGTATGTCAGCTAGAACTGGCTACTGCTATTTTCTATTTTACGTGACATTTTCAGAGGCCTTTTCTTTGGGGGGGGGGGGGTGTTCCTGCATTTTTTTTTAAAAAAAGAATCCATTGTTCCTACTGAGACAAATCAGTCCGAGCAGCCCTAAGATTGATTGCATACCAGAAGGCTGACAATAGGTAGTGCGCATGGAGCAAAGGACGCAACTGATGCAATCGCACAACAAAGAATAGTAATAAAAAATTGTAAAAAGCTTAATGCTGTATTATAAAATATTGTTTCCTTCTTCTGCACAGTGGCTTTGCAGCCAAGTCGTTGTTTATTTTCAGTACCTAACCTGCCTAGAGAGATGTCAGCAGGGAAATAGATGCACATTTAAAAAAAAAAAAAGTAAGCTGTTCGTGTGTGTAATCTACACACACTTAATTCATCCTACTTTGCATGCTGCTCCACGCCGTCTTCTTCTTGCCTTATAAGGACTCTGTGGCATCTTCCCGCAGCACCCTGCCTCTCTTGAAAACAGCCCAAAATGGCTTTGTTATCTTCCATGTCTATGCTTTAGGCCCCACTCTGTTCTGGCTTCTATGTACCACAGCTTTCGTTTCCTTCATTCATGCCTTCCTGCAGGTAAGTCAAATTCAGGTTCTTCACTTTTTTCTGCATCTCCCGAGAGGATTCTCTTTATTTGATGCCCCTTCTATTGTTACTGCCTCACACCCTCCCCCTCCCCTCATTCCCAGACAAATAAAAGGAAGAGAATGAACAAACAATTCTGTTTGGAGATATTTTTTTTAAATAATGTGATACATTTAATGGCAAAACAAAGCAAACGTATTGATTGGAATTCTGTTTAAAATATTCTGCATATAGAATCCCGAAGAGAATCCTCAATGTCTCTTTTGCGCCTTCTCTGTTTTCTTTAACATTTTCTCGGAATTTGCAGCAGAACGCTGCATGCAATATTTTTACTGTAAAAAGGAAGCAATATATTTGTTACAGTTTGCATTATGATTCCAGCTACAGCTGGACTCTAAGTATAACTCCATACATGGTTCAGTCATTGGGTACGAAGCTGCAGTAAGTACAGGGATGATTCATGGCACTTCCTGTGTTAACTTCCTTCGGAATATGCAATTTCAGTATAGGTTTTACCTGTGTTTATTTTACCTTGTCATTTTTTTATACTGAGTTGTATACTAGATTTGGGTCACAGAAATGGAAGGAAAACAAAAAGAACACTCCTGGTGAAAATAGCATTTGTACTGCTATCCTCTGTTGAGGATTAGTTTGAGTGAACTGCTTTGTTGATGTCAGGTCTTTTGCTCTACTTAGAATTGTCATGTTTACAGATTCTGAATCCAGGGGTGGCATCTGGGAATGGAAGAGTTTACTGCCACTGTGACTTAAAAATCAAAAGCACTCAGAGAGATGTGCAGCTTAACCCTCTTTTTTCACCTCCTTTTATATTAAAAGATATACTTCTTCCACATGTCTGCATATTCACCTGTTGGTCAGTCAATCCGTTGGCCTGAGGGAGAAACCCAGAACAGGCAAAAATAAAGTATATGAAAGAACTGGTACTAAAACAAAGGAGGCCACTAAAAAAAAGAGGAGAGGAGATCTGTGATGTATGTGTGAAATGTTGATATGATAATATCAATAGTGCACAAATGAGTATAGATGTGAAAGAAAATCTGCATCTCTCTTGCTTTTCCTGTCCTCTTGGCTCATAAAGTTTTATTCAGGATTGGCCTTACCGTGAGGCAAAGCCATTTTGGTTCGAGGTGGTCTATGTGTAAGTGGAGGGGGAATGGGAGAGGAGAGATTCCAGAAGGACACAGTGTGGAAATTTGTTATGGTTATGGTGTGTATGTATTTTGTATGTTCTAGATGCACAGAAAGGGTGGAGTGCCATGTTGGAGGAAGATGTAACAGGCAGACAGGAGAGTTGGTGAATGGGCATAAGAGAACCATCTTTAATCATTTATACCATGTTTACCTAATTGTATTTTGGGATAATAATTTAGTAGGTTTTTCTTACACAATCAAGAATAGTGCAGGTATAATCACTGTATTCTATTACAGCATTTATCTAATCAACCAAGATTTTTCATATAACTGAATGTGGTGGATGAGTGTCCCTTTGCAAGCAAATGTACGTTTCCACAAAATGTCTCCTGAATTCTGGATCTTTAATTAGTATTGGATTCAATACCACTATCTCATGACAGCTTCTGCTGCCTAATTTGTCATTACTATAGAGACAGCATTTAAAGTAGACTAAGAAAGAAGCAAAGTTTTTGAAGGCAAGCCTAAACATTACGTGCAGGGTACTGAAACATTACTCTTTTTGTGGTGTCAAATAAGGTTTTAAAATATTTCTTTGGGAACTCTTTGACAAGATCCAGAAAATAAATTATGCTGAAGCCACAGACAGCAGAACTAATTGGAGTCTGCTTAGTGTTTGTCTCTTTCAGGTTAAAATTCTACTGAATAATTATATTGGTGGGGAAGGAAGGAAGGAAGGAAGGAAGGAAGGAAGGAAGGAAGGAAGGAAGGAAGGAAGGAAGGAAGGAAGGAAGGAAGGAGAAGATCAATGAATATTTGCCAAACATTTCCTCCAAAGAAGATCATGGGAGAAAATTGGCATCTGTGTCATTGATCCTAAATGCACATTTGGCCATTTATAAGTCCATGTTCAGACAGTTAAATTTATATGCAGAACAATACAACTGAACTGGAAATATAAGAAATTAAATACATAAAAACTTCATATTTTATTGTATTTGCAAGTAGTCTTTCATGAACATTACATAATATAGAATACAGAATAACAGAGTTGGGAGGGATCTTGGAGGTCTTCTAATCCAATCCTCTGCCCAAGATGGAGACTCAGGGGTGTCAAATTTACATCATCATGGCGGTGTCACATGACGTATCGGGACTTTTTCCCCCTTCACTAAACCAGGCGGAGACGGGGCCAGCACATGACACATCCGGCCCGTAGGCTGCAACTTTGACAGCCCTGCCCTATACCAATCTCTTCTTAAAAACCTCTAGTGTTCGCACACCCACAACTTCTGAAGGCAAGCCATTCCACTGAGTAATTCTCACCATCAGGAAATTTCTGTTTAATTCTAAGTTCACTCTCTCTTTGATAAGTTTCCAGATGTTACTTCTTGTCTTGACCTCAAGTGCTTTGGAGAATAGATTGTCCCTCTCTTCTTTGTGACAGCCTTTCAAATATTGGAACTCTGGTTCATGTCACCCCCAGCCTTTCTCTTTGGTAGATTAGACATATCTGGTTCCTGCAACAGTTTGTTATATGTTTTTGCCTCCAGACCCCAAATCATCATTGTTGCTCTTCTCTGAAGTCCATGAACCAAAAAATTCACAGCTGGACATACCATGCACCATTGTGCCTGATGAATACAAAATCTCTATTAACATGGTGGCAAACTTTAGACCATCTTCATGTGTCATCCCCCCCCCCCTTTATGACACTGGACAGCATAACTATGGTAGAACGTGAGCTTACAATTGTATACCTATCAGGAAATGCTATCTGGCTTTGCTAACTGGGGTGTGCATTTGTTTATATTTATGGCAAGAAAAAAAGTTGTGTAGATGGGAAGGATGGGAGAGAAGCTCATTGAGTTGCCAAGTACATTTCCCAAACATAGACATGATTGGAAATACAATTACGCACAGAAATTGAAATTTTTCAATTTAGGTATTGGAAAGGTATAATAATTAGTAAAAAGCACATTGTTTTAGGGAAAATATCTTGCAAAAATGTGTATACAGTATAAAAAAAGAGCAACATATTCAATAAAGCCATTGTAAAGGATTTTAATTAAAAAGGAGGGAAGGTACTTCATTTACAACAAGAGGCTAGAGACTGCGTCCCTGCAATGTCCCAAATCCTTTCTGACCTAAACACTGCTCCATTACTGTGATAATCTGTGATAATATGGCACTCACAAGGCCAAGGGAAGGCAGAAAAACAATGAGGGTCCCTAGCTATTGATTGTGGCTGGCCAATTGCTGATTTAAATATTTATGAATGAATGAATGAATGAATGAATGAATGAATGAATGAATGAATGAATGAATGAATGAATGAATGAATCTGTATGAAAAATTTAACCCAGTATTTGAGAATTCTGTCTAAATGCTCAAGTCCAATTCCCTATCTTTGAGCAACCACCTTTCCCTCAATGCTGGTAAAGGAAGAATTGTTTTGACAAAATGGAGAAAGGACTTTGCCAGTCACTAACAATTTTATTACCAGCTTGTGTGGCATAGCACAAACATCTCAGAGTCCTGTTGGATTGGAGAGGCATATAACTCTAGTAAATACATGAAATAATTTTTCCAGCACAGTTGGCCAAAGTTATGCACATGTATTTAGAGATGGTTTAGGATTCTTTTTAGCAGGATGTCCATCTTTAAACTGATCCACAGAAATTTACCCACGTGCACGCATACATGAATCTGTTCTTCATAAAATGTACTTTTCATATTCAATGGATCTGTTCATAATAAAATGTTTTCATCTGGTAAAAGTTCTGCATGTGACCTAGTATAAACAGAACTAATTTGAAACAGGAGATGTCCTAATCTAATTTTCTTGGAACATCACCTCATGCTGAAAACAAACACAGCCTCCCACTCCCCCCCCAAAAAAACCCCCCCTCCACACAATTTCCAAGGAAACAAGGGAGATGTTCTATACGTTATTATTGCACATAATTTAATTTTTATTTTTTTAAATTTTATTTTGAATGTTCACTCCAGGTAAGGAACATTTGTGCATTAGAATCACACAAAAAATCAAGAGCACTGAACAATCCAAAAATTACAGACCAGCCAGTGATATAGAAACTAATATACCGAACAAATCTATTCCTCTGGTTTCTCAAAAAATTAGATCGTCTCTGAAAAATATTTCTATTTTTACCCCATTCTTATATATTCAGAAAGTTTTTATGGCAGTTTTGAACTTAGAGTGTTATAAACAGGCAGAGGAGGCAGTGATAGGTTATTCTTTTCTTTTTCTATTACACTTCTTTCCATTTCTTTGCAGTGTCTCTGATTACATATATTCCTCATCTGAAAAAGGGCCATGTGATTTCATAATGTCTTCCCTTAGAATTTAATCATAACATAGGAAACCAGAGAGGTTGAAGACTTCTGAAAGATGATTATACAGTGAAAGACTGGACACTCAACCTTCCCTGCTACATCCAACCATGATAGCATTTCAGTAATTTTTTTCTCTGAAAAATAGTCCAAACTCAATGCACATTTTTCCATGAGGTTGGATGAGATAATTTGAGAAGAGAACTGAAGGAATATTTGATACAGTAACAAAGCCATCAGAGAAGTTTTGTAAAATTAGCATTGATAATATTTTTATCTATATGTATGCTTACTACTCATAGATTTTAGTATTCATCCTTTGTAACCCTCCTGTTGATAGAAGAAGCTGGAGATTGTGATGTGGCCCATCTAAACCAGGGTGGAACAGTTCAGACAATGGGAATGTAGCTTAACCTTCCAACCTTCCAGAGAGCTAAAAAAGTTATGTGACGATATGGTGACAATCTTAGCAGAGACAAGAACAACATTTTGGGATCAGATAGTTAGTTTTGTTAGGAATGAGAATAGGAGACTCCTGGGAAGCAAATCCCTGCTGAACTTTAGTCATTTTGCATCATATGTTGCTCATAAAAGTGTTAGATGATACAAAACTGGGGAGAAGAGATTACTAATACCCCAGAATTCAGACTCAAGACCTTAAAAGATCTTGATAGACTTGGACATTAGGTCCTATCCAACTAAATCTTGTTCAGGAGTGAGAAATTGAAGGTTTGGCACTTAGGCAGGAATAACAAGATGCACAGAGGCAAGGTAAGTTGTACTTGGTTTAGCAATAGTACTTCTGAGAGAGATATGGATATCTTGGTAGACCACAGACTAAGCATGAGCAAGCAATGTATTGCAGCAGCCAAAGGGGATAATACATGGGCTGCATTAATAGAGTCATGGTGTCAAGGTCACAGAGACTGATAATACCAATCATATCAGATAAGGAGTTTGGAGACTAAATCCTATGAATAACAATTAAAGGAACTGGGTACATTTAGCCTAAAGGAGAGAAAGATATGGAGACTACTCCATAGCAATCTTCTAATACTTTAAGGACTGTGATAGGGAAGAAGGTGTAGATCTATTTTCCATAGCATCTGAGGTTAAGAAAAAAATCAGTGGGTGGGAGCTTCACACAGGGAGATCCAAACTCATAATAAGAAGGAATGGCATGGGCCTGAGAACTACAGTAATAAGCAGTAGAAGAACTTGCTTCCTGGAATTGTGAGTGCTCCATCATTGGGGGTTTTCAAACAAAGTTTGGAAAGTCATTTGCCTGGGATAGTATGAGGATTCCTGTGCAAGGCTTAAGCAATGTGATAAAATGGTTGTACCTAATTGCTCAAAATTTCAAAACAAATGCAATGTTATTGATTATGAATGAAAGATGGAAGTTTTCAAACTGATATAAATGACTCGGATAAGTCTAACAGATAAGTTCTTTGGGATCGTGAATTAGAAAATCCAGTTGGAACTTACTCATCTGTTAATATATGGGTAGTCCTTGACTTATAACCATTAATTTAATGATGGTTCAAAAATTACGACAGCCTTGGAAAAAAGTGACTTATGACCCATCCTCAAACTTACAACCATCAAACATGCACCCTGCAATCATGTGATTTCAATTCAGGCTCTTGGCAATCAGCTCACATTTATGACAGTTGCAGCATCTTGCAATTACGTAATTGTGATTTGCAATCTTCCCAGCCAGCTTCCAACAAACAAAGACAATTGGAGAAGCTGGATTCACTTAACATTCATGTGATTTGCTTAATGATTGTGGTTTAAAAATGGTCATAAAATCAGGTCAATGACATGATGATGCGCTTAATGACTGCATCATTCTGGTTACAATTATGGTCATAAGTCAAGGATTACCTGTAAGTGTATATTAAATGTTTGTTCTGCTATGAAAAATCAAAAACTGCATTTTGCTGTTGTCCAAGTCTGTATAAAGGTAAGATCAGCTTTGTAAGCTTGCTGACCCATTGACAGATTTGTTTTCTTTCTCTGTTTTTCCTAAGGTCAACCCAAATAAAAACGTACTCTTGGGACAATGCCCAGGTTATTTTGGTCGGCAATAAATGTGACATGGAAGAGGAACGTGTAATCTCTACTGACAGAGGCAAACATTTAGCAGAGCAACTTGGTAAGAAAAGTCCTGACAGCAGGGAATTCTACAAACCATTCTGGAGAAGGTTTGCCCATCCTTCTCCATATTTGTCTGGATAGAACTTCTGAAAAGGGTTTATACATGCACAGTGTAATGTGCCTAGTTCTCTTGATAGCCAAACCTGTCTAAAATCTTGTCACGAAAACTGCAAGGACTAGTCTAGGCAGTCAACAGGAATTAACAAGGCCCCTCATCCCAACTGGGTTTGTGCATAACTTTACACAGGAAGGAAAATAATGCTCTGAAGTCTGGATGTGAATGTAAAAACCTGTCAGTGCCTCTGTACACAAATCACAACTTTACTCAAGATTATGCAAAGCCAACGGCACAATCCTGGGGGAAGACACAGCTTCTATAAAGAGTTGCTAGCAAGAGTTGCCTAACAGTTCTGAAGTCCTTTTTCTCTGTTCGAATCCAGAGCATTGTCCTAACTTCTAATACAGGTTTTGGATTCCGTGACAATATAATCTAGACCATGGGTCCCCAAACCCTGGTCCAGGGACAGACAGCGGTCCACAGCATTCCAGAAACCAGGCTGCGCAAACAAGCGAAGCCCCATCTATGGGATGTAGGCAGCACACGAAACCATGCCCCCTCCAGTCTGTGGGAAAAAACTCTCTCCACAGAACCTGGCACTGGTGCCCGAAAGGTTGGGGGCAGCTGATCTAGATGCATTCCATGGTTAGCTCTCTACTTTCCTACAAAGTTCTGAACTAATCAGAAACTGGTGGGTTTTTTCCTCCTAGTCAAGTGGGAAACATAACAATATATCAATCATTGCTTTAACTAGAATGATACAAGTAGTCCTTGACTTATAATCACAATTCAGATCAGAATTTTTAGTCATGCTATGTGACCACACCTGATTTTACAACCATTTTTATGACAGTTGTTAAATGAATTATGACATTAAACAAATCCAACTTCCCCAATGGTGGGTTGTTGTTGTTTGCCAAAAAAATATCACAAATTGTGATCATGTGACAGCAGGATGCTGCAACCAATCATAAATTTGATCTGGTTGCCATGTGCCCAAATTACAATCATGTGTCTGCAGGGGTGATGTGTCAGTGTGCAATGATTGTAAGTGCAAATACAGCTGGTAATTCATTGTTTATGAGGTCCTTATATGTAACTTTGGACCTGTTGTGGCCTGTCGGCCACTGGCCCCTCCAGCAGCTGAATCAGAAGAGGAGGAGGCATGGGAGTCAAGGTCAGCATCAAGGCAACCTGAGCGCTCCAAGGGGGAAGAGGGAATGGAGCTGGCAGAGAGACAGGCAGAGGTAAAGCCTGGACTGTCTGTCAGCCCTCAGATGGAGAGTCAACAGCCCTCAGGTCTGGAGGTGGCTGATGAGGAAGAGGAGGAACAGCTGG
>JANHFL010000307.1:10826-21177 GCA_032468155.1 Oxyrhabdium leporinum
ATCATCATCATCATCATCATCATCATCATCATCATCATCATCATCATCATCATCATCATCACCACCACCACCACCACAGCCCTGTGAGGAACAACAACAACAACAACAATACATCAAGAAACTGCAGCTTCCTGCAATAACAGCAGTAGAATTGCAAAATACTACGCTACTTGAAACATCGTACATTTTAAGAAGATACTTGGTTGATACCTAGGTTGCTGGCAGCAACCCGTATCAACCATCAAAGCCAGTCAATGATATTTGTGATACATTTTTAAATGTTCAGTTGACTGAGTTTCACGTTTAATGAATAAAAGTGATAACAATAACAACAACAACAACAACAACAACAATAATAATAATAGTAATAGTAATAGTAATAATAATGGTTCAATCCTTGGAAAGGACTTAATATGCATACAAAAATCTAGTCTGAACATCTGGCTGACAGCGACAAACAATTCAACAGGTTTAATCCAGATTTCTAAAGCTTTATTTCAGGTAGCCCCCTGCATTCCAGACATAGATTCAGAACTGTCTAAGGTCAAAATAGGTACATGGACTTGCATTATAGTATACTGCCTGATATTGATTTATTTCCCACAGGTCTGAGCCATCCCCTTACGGAGGATAATTAAAAAAAAACAACATGGGTTAGGAATATTCCACAAAAACTCCAACATCTCGGCCTCTCCAAGGAGGAATTCCTAATGATGGGGTCAGAGCATGCACTTAATTTATTTAAACAACAAAATAAAGATCAAGGAGTTCAACAGGATCTGTCTGCTTTACCCAATAATGTTTTCATGAGCAGTTAGCCCCACTTTCACAAACCAGAAAGATACTTAAATAACTGTCTCTAAATTTAGTAGGACACTGACTCTAGTAAGTTGTAGTGCTCTCCCTGCAGTTCTGTAAAGTCCCATATGAGCTGAGATTGTACCCCTGTGGATAAGAGGCCATGGAAACTGCAGTTCATGTCCTGTTATATTGTATCCTCTATGAAGATTTATGGACTCATGTTGTAGTTACTTACCTGACCAAATATCCGGGAAATTCTGACCTCTCTTTTGTACAACTGTTACCATAAGATCAGTATGATATAGTTTTTTTAAAATGTGGTTAAATTCTACTATACTGTCTGTAAAATTAGGCAGACTTTGGCCACCCATTGATGATTTCATCACTAATTGTAATATATTATTTTGTCTTGTCTTGTTCTGTTCTGTTTTATTTTATTATTATTTTATTTATTTTTTAAAAAAATAATAATTATGGTCTATGACCATAATAAAAGATTCAATTGAATGTGTGAGTAGGAGGCCCTGCTCACCATCCCCCATAACCTTGTATACTCTTGTTTAATTTACTGCAACCCCCTCTACATTGGGCTGCCTTTGAAGACCATTTGGAAACTTCAGCTTGTGCAAAATGCAGCTACATGGGTAACAAATAGTGCTGGATATGTGGCATATGTAAGAACACTACTACGTAAGCTAAAAGGTGCAGTGGATCAGTGCCTTAATGATGCTGGAGATAGTCTCTGTTCCAGCGGTTTGAGCCCTAGCACTGCATGGCAGGGTGAGCTCCCATCACTCACCTCAGCTTCTGTGCACCCAGCAGTTCAAAAGCATGTTCCGTGCAGGGAGATAAATAGTAGGTACCACTTTGATGGGAAGATAAGCCAGTGATTCATGAAGTTGGTCAGAATCCTGCTGGCTCTGAACCTTCCTGGTTGTAATAATCCATTTTTGAGACCCCTCCAGGGAAGGAAGGGGGGGGGGGTCTTGATGACACTGCAGGAAGAGACACTTGCCTTTCTTTCTGGTGTGAAGCCAGCTCGCCCTCCTGTAGCACATCTTGGGAAATGCACAAGCATGTCCCACAACAGAGTTGATAAATTGGCAGCCAAACTACTACTCTCCAATTACATTGTTGTCTCCTAGTTAATGTAACAATGCCATACTCTAATAATAACAATACTATATGAGCTGCGCTGGTTGCCAGTTTGTTTTCAGTGCAATTCAAGGTGCCAGTTGTCACCTTTAAAGCCTTTAATGGTTTTGGCCTGGATTACCTGAGGAACCATCCTTTTCTAAGAGTTTCTCCACAGCTGATCAAATCCAACAGGTTGGAATTCCATCAGTGAAAGAGTGTCAACTGGCAGCAGCTAGAAGACATGTTTTCTATGAAGTAATCCCTGCCTTGTGGAATATTCTCCCCTCAGAAATTAAAATAGCTCCAAACTTGTTGGAACATGTTAAGGGTTTAATTCTATGTTACTTGACTTTAATTCTTAGTTGAATAATCATCATAGCTGATGTATGTATGTATGTATGTTTTATTTATTTATTTATTTATTTATTGGATGGTTTTACTGTTTTAATGTTTTTAAATTATTTTAGAATTTTAGAATTGTAAGCTACCCAGAGTCACTGAATTGAGTTGGGCAGCTATAGAGATTGAATTATACTGAATTGAATAAAGTCTCTGAAACCTGATGATACAACACACTTGTATTCATTTGACCTCCTTTGGAAGAAAAGAATTGAAGGAATTGGTTTAAATTGTGGTAATACTTCATTTATATCTGTATCGTTCTTAAAGAATCTGGAGCTATTTTAAAATTATTGCTTTTTTGGAAAGGTATCCTTTTAGGGCAAGTACAAGGGCATTTTGTTTATCAAAGAAAACTGATAGAATTATTTGATTAGAAGTATTGAAGAAAATATGAAAAATGAAATTAATAGCTATTGATTATCAGCTTAAAAGCCTTAATCAATATGAATATCAGAATCAGTAATTCTGAAAATATTTATTCTTGGTGAAATTGAATTACAAGATCTAGCAATGAAAGGTGGTGAGACTTTATCCATCTTTATATCTACTTACAATATATCTGAAATTATAATGCATTTTTATATCCAACCAAAGTCTAGGAAATTTAATAAGATTGAAAACAGTGGTGAGTAGGAGAAAAAATAACAGAAGATGAGAAACTAATAAAACAATTCAGAAGTAAATTATATATGATAATACTTCTTCAAATAACCTCTTTTGAGATTGATTATCTTTCCAAGGTTCATATAATACTAAGATTCTACCAAACCAGCCATTTAATCTAAAAAGGAATTAAATTAAATAGTAACATTTTATATACCAACTGGCAACAGCAACGGGAACTGAAATATATATATTTAAAATGCACTAAACTTTGTGTAGGCAATGTAGTGAGGTGAAAAGAAGAAAATAACTTTTATTGTTTGCACTTAAAATTTTGATGTATATTTTTATGTTAGGTTTAGAAAGTCACTGAAATCTAGAGAAGAATGAGGCCTGAAGATGCCCTCTATATATACTAATATTATCTACACAGTAGCTTTACATTCTATAGTTTATTGTTAATACTAATCTTCCATTTATTTGAACAGCTTAAATCAATGAGCAATACATGCTGACAGAAAAAGGGGAAATATTGTTTTCAGTCCCTTTTTCTTATTTGAACCCTTAATGTTTTCTGAGAAATTGGTGGTAGATCAATGGTTAGAATGTAGTATTGCAGACTAACTCTGCCCACAGCCAGGAGTTTGATTCCTGACTGGCTTAAGGTTGACTCAGGCTTCCATCCTTCCAAGATCAATAAAATAAGGACCAGATTGCTGGAGGCAATATGTTGACATTGTAAACCACTCAGAGAGTGCTGCAAAGTACTATGGAGTGGTATAATAAATCTAACAGCTACTGACAGTGTGATTTCTATTTACTCAAGACAGTTCAAGGACACATGGAACTTCATGAGGTACTGGGATACCATACTATGACTATTGGAACTGTGATGTTGATATTGAGTGATTTATATTTCCCTACTTTGAATCAGAGACAACTCAGAAGATCATGGTCATCAGAATAATCATGAGCTCACCCCAATTTCATTGATCCAACCTGCCTTGTTGACCATACATTAAGATTAGATTTTTACTTTTAGTAAGGCCACACTTGGAATACTGCTAGTAAGGGCACATTTTGAATACTGCATCCAGTTTGTTCACCACATTAGAAAAAAAAATAATGTTGAGACTTTGGGAAAAGTGCAAAAAAGAGCAACTAAGGTAATTAAAGGTCTGGAGACTAAAACATATGAAGAACAGTTGCAGGATTTGGGTTTGGTTAGTCTAGAAAAGGACTAAGGGTGATCCCGTAGCAGTATTCCAGTATCTGAGAGGTTGCCACAAAGAGGGGTGGTGGTGGTCAACGCATTTATCAGAGCACCTATAATCAGGATAAGAAACAATGGATGGAAACTAATCAAGGAGAGAAGCAACCTAGGAGAAACTTCCTAACGGTGAGGACAATTAATCAGTGGAACAGCTTGTCATCAAAAGTTGTGGGAAGATTTTTAATAAGAGACTGGACAGTCACTTGTCTGAAATAGTATAGGGTCACCTGCTTGATCAGGGGATTGGATTAGAAGACCTCCAAGGTCCATCCCAGCTCTATTCCGATTGATTCTTCAAAGACCATGAGAAATGAACTGATGATGAGGGTGCAACTGCAACAGTTCTTTGCAAGGGACAGATCACTTTGTTATAACAATGGAGTTAATTTGAATTTGCAGTCTGAGGTATACTTCTGTTGGGGACCTTGTATCCACTAGAAAAGGGCTTCATTTTACAGGGAAATGAAATGAATGAATAGACTTATTATACTACTCTTGGGAAACAAGAAGAGGAGCCACAGCCTAGGCAGTGATATTTCAGCTCATAGAAGGAATGAAAGTGTAGGGAATGATTCAGAAAGCACAACATCCTCCAGTTCTCTAGAAAGTAAAAGTGAGGAATGGAAGAAGTGCTTACAGATTTGCAACATTATGTTAGTGTAATCTTATAATAAAGGTCACGTTAGTACTCGTGGTTTTGGTTTATTTTCTGGACTACCCTGAAAAACTGACAACCAAGGATCAATATAGTGAAAAAATAAGAAATGAGCTTGATTGAACACAAGTTCAATCAAAAGGTGACAATAGCAGAAATGAAGCACAATTTCTTTTCCACATTTTTGCATTCCTGAAATGTTGGCCATTTGTACCACTTAAGGCGTCCTAGATAGTATTATGGAAGGATGGGCTGAGAGAACCCGTAAGTATAAATAGTTGTAATCTTCTCAAGTATTATTTGGATAAATAAATCTGGTTTGCTCCAAGTTGAAACCAAATTGATGGAATTTATTGAGATGTCTGAGATTATACCTTATGATAGTAGTTGAGAGTACTATTTTAAGCCTGTGAATCTCAACCAAGGGTAAAGAATAGTTAGTGATCTCTGGCTCATTAGTCAGGGAAAGAACTGGGAATGGCATCCAGGCTGCAATTAATGAGCCATTGGGGTGGAGGACAATCAGAATCCAATAGTTCTGAAAGGGGAAGGGAAGCACAATTAGGCCTATAAAATTCAATTGTTACAGCCTGTCTTTAAGAGCAAAATAGCTTTAGTCTTCATGTGGAGTTGATTTTCTGATTGTGTGACTAGTGAGGCTGATAACAATCTTGTTTCAAACCTGACTATGGAACAAAAACTGCTTGAGTTATTCCAGATGATTATAAAATAACCTTGATGGAGGGAGTGTGACCGTCCTTCTTCTCCAAAATCTCCAGTTTTGATAATATCGGCACAGTATGGTGGTTTTGCCACAACTTAATCCTTTTCCCTACCTCATTTAATATCCATTTTGGAAGGCCAGCTATCAATTCAGGGTGAGGTACTATCAATGTGCTTGATCATATCCAATTGTACTTCACCACCCCAGGTCCAAAGTATCTGGAGTATCTGGAGCAATCTGGAGTTATCAGAGTCTGGAAGGGGAAAAACAATCTTAAATTCAAACCAAGAATGTATTCAGAAATTATTCAGATTTCAGCACTATAGCTTTGTTAAATTTCAATGTCCATCCCTTCCAGAAAGAACAGGATCAAAACAGATCCTTTTAGACTCATGGTTCTTGCTTAAAGAGCAGGTGAAAGTCAAGTTCAGGAAGGTCTCTGTGTCCCACTTTGGCTTATATACCAGTTTTAACTTAAGCTAGTACCGGGGATTCTGAGGATAGTTAATTATGTCCCTGTCATGTTTCAGTTAAATTATTATAATTTACACTACATTGGGATGGCCTTGAAGGTAGAAACATCAGTTAGCTCTTCAACCTTTTGAGCAGACCAAATCAAGAAAGACTATCTGCAAATATGACTGGAATTATATTTTATTCATAATAGGGTATGGTCACAGAATCTTGAAAGCCCTTCTTCCCTCCACCCCGTTATGCTACAGTGAATTAGGGAAGAGTCACTCTTCTTCCTCATACTTTTGCTGCTGCCTGAGCTTAAAGTATGCATCTGTTTATGGAACCATTACTATCCCTGGGTCATCTCTATAAGTCTCTACAGTCTAGAAGGTCATGAAGTATGTGCTTACTGGCTGGTCACAATACTGACTTGCCATTGCTGTGGTAACTACCCTTGTGGTCAGTGTCTTTCCAAGTGCAATTCAAGTGGCCCTCAAATTTCATTGAGTTAAAACAGTTTACCATGGAGGGATGGGGCAATATTTCTATGCAGCAGTTTGAGACTGATCACTGACTATATACTTCTTGCAGGTGAAAGTGGGGCAACTGGATACTGAGTCTAAGTGGGGAGGGAGGGGTTACTTTTTTACACTGGAATATTCCACATTGGATAACTTCAATTTGAAAGAAACTTGACACATGATATTATTTATTTACACTTTATTCAGGTAGTCCTCGACTTATAACCATTTGTTCAGTAACCATTCAAAGTTGCAATGGAACTGGAAAAAAATAATTTGCACTGTCCCCATGATCAAAAGTTGGACCCTTGGCAACTGGCATGTATTTATGATGGTTGCAGTGCTCCAGGGTCATGTGATCACTTTTTTCAACCTTCTGACTAGCAAAGTCAATGGCGAATCCAGGTTCACGTAACCAGTGCAATGATACAGTTAACAGCTATGACAAGAAATATCATCAAAGGGGGAAAAACTGACTTAGCAACTGTGCTGCTTAGCAACAGAAATTTTGGGCTCAGTGATGGTCTTAAGTCAAGGACTATCTGTATATTGATCTTGGAGTCTTAGTGGACAATCAGCTAAATATGAGTCAGCAGTGTCTGGCGGCAGCCAAAAAAGCCAATGCAATCGCAAATTGCATTAAGAGAGGGATACAATCAAGATCAAGTGAAGTACTAATACCACACTGTAAAACCTTAGTAAGACCACACCTAGAATATTGCATCCAGTTTTGGTCACCACACTATAAAAAAGTTGTTGAGACTTTAGAAAAAGTGCAGAGAAGAGCAACTAAGATGATTAGGAGACTAGAGACTAAAACATATGAAGAACGGTTACAGGAACTGGGCTTGGCTAGTCTAGTGAAGAGAGGCACCAGAGGACACATGATAGCAATGTTCCAATATTTGATGGGCTGCCACAGAGAGGAAGAAGTCAAGTTATTTTCTAAAGCATCTGTAGGCCAGACAAGGAATAATGGATGGAAACTGATCAAGGAGAGATTCAACCTGGAAATAAGGAGAAGTTTTCTGATGGTGAGAACAATCAACCAGTCAACCAGTTTGCCTTTGGAAGTTGTGGGAGCTTCATCACTGGAGGCTTTCAAGAAGAGATTGGACTGCCATTTGTCAGAAATGGTGTAAGGTCTCCTGTTTGAGTAAGGGGTTGGACTAGATGACTAGATGACCTACAAGGTCCCTTCCAACTCTGTTAATCTGTAAATCAACAGGAACCAAAAGAAGCTCTGAAAACATTCAATGGCTAAAGGTAGGGAGAAAGATATGAGGGGGGTAAAAACTTTTTTAAAAAATCTCTTATGTGAAACTGCAGGTTGGTTTAAGATGGGTCTGATTTCAAACTATGGGTACTGATGAAATTCCTGGAAGGCACCCAATAAAAGAAGGAGCAGGTGTAAGCAATTGCTTTCATGTTTCAGAGGAATAATCATCAACACCTGTCCACCATCCAGCTTCTGTATAGCTGTATGTTTGTGTCATTACTCAGTAGAATGAGGGAGGGGAGCAAAGACTAACTTTGCTTCTGCAAAAGGATCAGGTAAATCTCCCTCACCCTACAAATTGCAGCCAAAATAAACAGGGCAATGGCCATACATTCATTATGTTAATGGGTTATTTCTACTTCAGAAATGCTGACAGTGATAATAGCATACGAGTATTAAGGCTGGAATTTGCATATTTTTTCTACTGAAAATGTAAGAATTTTGAGTGCCAACAACTAGATGTCAGATGAACAACAAATTTGAATTGATGTGCTAACTGCTACTTTGACAAATGAAATAATAACAATAATCCCCATTCCTTGCATACTCCCTTATGAGGGAGGAAATTGTGATTGATTATCTGATGAGCTTGAGAGCTATGTTGGCAGTAGTATAGTCTATCAGAAGAGTCAACATATGAGACAGGTCTCAGCACAAATGTATCCACCAAGCTGTTTAATATGATCAGAAAACACATAAAAAAGAATCCTATATTGGATCAGTTGTCACCAAGGTCAACAAGGGCCATGTCAGATATTCGAATTCCTGGGCATCTGTCAACAAGTGAGCAACCAGGCTCAGGAGTTATGACTGGGCAACAACAATCACAAACAAGACAAAAGTATACTGTATTTTAAAATCCCACTATTATGGCCATTATTATGAATCGGAACCAACAAAGTGAAGATATTTAAAGCAAAAGTTAGAATATGGGGGGGGAAATATTTAGACCCGAATATCACTGAATAATGATTAGCAGAGCAAATGAGATTCATTGTCAGGTATAAAATATTCAGGGAAAAAGAATTCAAGAGATGCAAAAAAAATGTGAAAATGGAAGACCCCCCCCCCAGACACACACAAAAAAAGGTAGAATAATAGAAGAAATTCAGATAACAATTAATATAAAGGAAACAACTAATATGAACTACATAAATGATAACTTAGAAGAAATAATGACAGAGCCATGTAAGTCAGCACTGCAACTTATGAACTCACCCACATAAAAGAGAAAATTATCACGTAGTTAGAATTGCCAGTGGAAAGACAATAACTGTCTTAAATAGAATGTACTGCCCAAAAAAGACCTGGCACCTATAATAAAAGATGCAAATAAGGCACCTGCAAGGATTAAAATAATATCTATCAAACAGACCAATTAGCCATCCTATAGTATGCAGTGGTAGTTACAAAAGACCTGGATATCAAAATTAGAAATTCCAAATCATATTCAATTCCAAAGTGTAAAATCAGGCTGGAGGCCAAAATAAAGAAATCAAGTTCAGATGCAAGTAATGTAAAGAACATGAAAGAGCAAATATTGAGTAATGTAAATATCAAGAAAAGCTTAATAAAAAATAGGCATCATAAAAATTGAAGAAGCTTTGGAAATTATAAAGAAAAAAGAAAAAAAAAACACCACAGTGATAGGAATGAAAATTGGCATCTATGAAGCACAAATCATCTAATTTAGGCAACATCAGCTATTTCAGTTAGAACAGAGACGAATCCACGAAATATAAATGGCAATAGAAATTCTGAAGATGGAAAACAAACAAAAAGGAAACAAGAACAAAACAATCAAGTTTTGGAAAAATCTGTAGGTAAGTCAAAAAGAGTAATAAAAATGTTGAATGAATAAAAGAACCTGAAAATGAATTTGGTAAAAAATAAAATAGAAGAACTAATAAGAACGACATAAATGGTTAAAAATTAAGTGAAAAAATTAAAAACTTGACATCTCCCAGAAATGATCAATTGCATGGCTTTTGGCTCAAATATCTGATTAGCTTGCATCCAATTATAGCTATACAACTTAATGAAGTATGACATAATGGAAATATCAGTGAGTGATTAATAACCAATAAAACATCTGATTTAAAAAGACTCAATGAATAGGGCAAATCAGGAAACTATAAAGTGATGCTTTCCCATAGGGTTTTAATTGTTCTCAGGCATTATAACTGATAATATCCAAAGGTATTTTGATGAAAATAATATTCATCCAATAGAACAGAAAGGAAATAAAAGGAAAAGCATAAGTTCAAAAACAACTTCTGATTGGTAAAATGCCTTTGGATAGTTTGAAAAGACAAACCCCAAATTACATATGGTCTGGATTGATTATAAAAGGCATTTGATTTGTTACCACACAGTTGCATCATCAAATGTTTGAGAACAATTGTCGTCAATAAAAACATTAGAAAGCCTTCTGGATAAAAATCTGGTGGGTGATGCAGAATGTGTTCAGAAAAAGACTGAAATTCACTCCACAACTGTT
>JANHFL010000308.1:5410-19224 GCA_032468155.1 Oxyrhabdium leporinum
CTCTCTCTCTCTCTCTCTCTCTCTCTCTCTCTCTCTCTCTCTCACACACACACACACACACACACACACACACATCTCTCTCTGTCTCTCTGTCTCTCTCATCTCTGTCTCTCTCTCATCTCTCTGTCTCTCTCTCTGTCTCTGTCTCTCATCTCTGTCTCTCTCCCTCTCTGTGTCTCTCTCATCTCTGTGTCTCTCTCTCATCTCTCT
Organism: Oxyrhabdium leporinum; assembly: GCA_032468155.1. Lineage (NCBI taxonomy): Eukaryota > Metazoa > Chordata > Lepidosauria > Squamata > Cyclocoridae > Oxyrhabdium > Oxyrhabdium leporinum. The sequence continues at coordinate 5,621 of JANHFL010000308.1, forward strand.
GTCTCTGTCTCTCTCTCTCTATGTCTCTGTCTCTCTGTGTCTCTCTGTCTCTCTCTCATCTCTCTCATCTCTCTGTCTCTATCTCTGCCTCTCTCTGTCTCTCATGTCTCTGTCTCTCTCTCTCTCTCTGTCTCTGTGTCTCTCTGTGTCTCTCTCATCTCTCTGTCTCTCTCTCATCTCTCTGTCTCTGTCTCTGTTTCTGTTTCTGTCTGTCTCTGTTTCTGTTTCTGTCTGTCTCTGTCTCTCTGTCTCTGTCTCTGTCTCTGTCTGTCTCTGTCTCTGTCTCTCTGTCTCTGTCTCTGTCTCTGTCTCTCTCTGTCTCTCTCTCTCTCTGTCTCTCTCTCTCTCTCTCTCAATGTTTCTCAACCTTGGCAACTTCAAACAGGTGGACTTCAACCCCTAAAGTTGTCTGGGGAATTCTGGGAGTTGAAGTCCACCCATCTTACAGTTGGCAAGGTTGTGAAAAAGACCGATCTAAAATATATCCTAGCCGGGAGAAAAATCGGTTGTAATTTTTTTCAGTCCCGTTCTGATGGGGAGAGAGATTTGATTTGATTTGATTTGATTTTCAATCCAAGCTCCTTAAGAAGACTGCCCTCATCGTCGGTGATTTATGGGTCGAAGACAACAGAAACATCATAATTTAAACAAAATACACCGTCGGCATTTTTTCCCCTCACTTCTTTCATTATTAATCACCTCATGAGGATGGCCCCAAACAGCTCCATTTTTCCGCCAAAGAGCGGGAAAGCACTTTACATTTGATTAATGGCACTTGAGGAGTTGAAGAAAATTTTCGTGCAATTTCTGGATGAGAATAAAACATCGCCCACTGATGAATTAACCTTTTAAAGGAGAATGTGTGTGTCTTTTTTCTTTTTTTCTTTTTTCTTTAAAAAAAAAAAATCACACTTGAAGTGTGGGAAATCTTCTGGACTCTTTTCGCTCGTCTCCATCTTTATTTCCCCTCTGTCATTTAGCACATCGCTGAAGATGATATTAATTAGGACGACTGTTTCCATACTTTGCAAAATATCTCGGCGAGCGGTTTTATCTCGCCAGAAGTCTAGGGTTCTCCAAGTGTAACTTCAAGAAAGCAATCAAATCACTGGAGAAGAAGGGAGCAGCGGTTGTATTTTAGGGAAAATGGAATTAAGACTCTCTCTTGTAAAAATTATCTCCTGCAACATCTGCATCTCGGGTGGAATTTTTCTCTGGAGGAAGTGCAGAAAAAGCCAACGAAGAAAATATAGGATTTTGACCCCTTTTTCCATGAGGGCAGAACGCAACGATTGGGGTTATTTTTCTTAGAGACAAAAGATCGCGAGGAGATGCAATTCACGTTTATGCAATTATGGACGGTCAGTAAAAGAGGAAAAGGGTGAGGTTTTTCTCCATCTTCAGGACTACGAGCCCCTCAGCAAAACTAACCACTGGTAGTTCTCGACGTCCGGCCACAATTGAGCCCAACATTTCTGTTGCTAGCTGAGGCGTTTGTTAAGTGAATTTCTGCCCTGTGTTGCGACTTTTCCTGCCGCCGTTGTTAAGTGAATCACTTCAGTTGTTAAGTTAGCAACCCGGTTGTTAAGTGAATCTGGTTCCCCCATTGACTAGAATAGAATGAGCTGGAAGGGACCTTGGAGGTCTTCTAGTCCAGCTCCCAACTCAAGCAGGAGAACCAATACCATTTCAGACAAGTGGTTGTCCAGTCTCTTCTTGAAGACCTCCAACGATGGAGCGGTCACAACTTCTGGAGGCAAGTAGTTCCAATGGTTGACTGTCCTCCCTGTTAGGAAATCCCTCCTGAATTCCAGGTTGCTTCTCTCCTGGATGAGTTTCCATCTGTTGTTTCTTGTCCTGCCTTCGGGTGCTTTGGAAAATAAATTGACCCCTCTCTTCTTTGGGGCAGCCCCTGTAGCCTTTGAAGGCATAGCCTACAGCATGCGATGGGTAGAGCAACAGGCTCAGAAGAGACCCTCCCTAGCTTCTCAGATGATAAAGGAGACGGTGAGAGATTTGTACTTCCAGACTTACAAGGTTTTGATCAGGTAGCCTTACAATTAGGTAGTATTAGCTCAACTGGTCCTCCTGTTTCCTGTCTGATCTGCCCAAGAAGGCTGGCATCAATCTTGGAAGTCTGATAAGACAAATCTCCCACCATCTCTTTTGCACCCTGAGAAGTTAGAGAAGGTCCCTTCTTATCCACTTTCTCTGTCCGTTATGGAGCTGGGAGCTATGCCATCTCTTATCTGATAGTTCATGAAGTAGCATGTTTCTCTCCTGCCCCACTGCCCTGTCTTATCTGACCTTTCCTCAGGCAGGCTCTCCAAGATCTGATTACAGATTATAGATTAACAGAGTTGGAAAGGACCTTGCAGGTCATCTAGTCCAACCCCCCGCCCAAGCAGGAGACCCTACACCATTTTTGACAGATGGCAGTCCGGTCTCTTCTTGAAAGCTTCCAGGGATGAAGCTCCCACAACTTCTGAAGGCAATTTCTGTTCCAGTGGTTGATTGCTCTCACTGTCAGAAATTTCCTCCTTATTTCCAGGTTGAGTCTCTCCATGTTCAGTTTCCATCCATTATTCCTTGTCTGGTCTTTGGGTGCTTTTGAAAATAGCTTGACCCTTTCCTCTCTGTGGCAGCCCCTCAAATATTGGAAGACTGCTCTCATGTCTCCCCTGGTCCTTCTCTTCACTAGACTAACCAAGCCCTGTTCCTGTAACCACCTGCATGTGTTTATGATGGTTGCAATATCCCGGGGTTACGTGATCCCCGTAGACGATCTCCTCAGCTGACTTCTGACAAGCCAGGTTAATGAGGGTTAGGTTGCTTTGCATTCACAGCCTGAATGTGCAGGTTTTAACCAGTGGAACAAATTGCCTTCGGAAATTGTGAGTGTCCCAACACTGGAGGCTTTTAAGAAGACACTGGACAGCCATCTATCAGAAATAGCATAGGTCTCCTGGTGAGAGCAGGGGGTTGGACTAGATGACCTCCAAGGTCTCTTCCCACTCTATTCCTGTTATGTTTTTTTTTAATTCCAGGATTTCCTTCCCGTATCACAAGGGCTAGAAAGCATTAGAAGAGCAGCGGATAGAAATAATCAGCAAGAGCTTTGTTTTATATTTAACTCGCTCCACCCTGATTCAATGCAAAAGTCAGGATTGCAGACTTTCTGTGAAGCTTAAGTCAACAATGAAGAGTTTCCCAATGCGCTGCCACCATTTCATTTCTTTTGGAATGAGAAAACTTCAAAAGGTACTCCTTGCAGGAAAGGAAGTTAATCAGAATTATCCGGGAGCTTTTGACAGGAAGCTTTTTCAGCCAACAGGGAAGTCAGAGTGAAACGAAGGGACAAAAACTGCAGGTTGTCGATTTTGAAACGGCGTCACCTTCTGGGACTGAATTTCCCTTGCAACAGCGGCCGCAATTTCCAGTCTTTCGTTGCTTCTCTCCGTTCCAGTTCACAAATGTTTTAGCGTGCTGCCACTGAATTTGGGAAACACCCGGAGAAGGCCCAGCGTGATTTGTTCTGGTTGGCCCATCAGAGATAAGCAGGAAGGGGTAAACCACAAACTGGACATCTTTCTAAGTTCATATCTTTTTTTTTTCCCCTCATTTACTGGGTGCTGCATCTTCACACTTAAAAACAGGCCCATCCTGTAGTCTGATTCTGATCCCCGTAGTTAACACCATGAGCTAGCCTGATTAAACCTGTTCTTCAGAGATTAACCTTCTCTATCAATTGCTTGGCCTCAATGATGCTCCTGTTTTCCCTCTTAAGGCACTAGTGAGGTTTAGCGGCTGCTCATCTGTTTACTTTGAATGTAAGGATCACAGAACGTACCTTCCAAAGCCCAAATGTCCCAGGATCTGTCCAAACTTGGAACAACCCATTCTGTACCAGAAAGTTGTGTCCAGTTCCAAGCTCCATCGAAGATGCCCTGCCAATAGTCAGCAGTGCGTGCCCCATCGCCCCAGGATTAATGCAGGCTGTGGGTAATCAGTTCACTTGGCGAAACACACTCAAACTCTGGTTGGTGAGCGTAGGTTGTACTCTACCATTCACAGCATGAATGGGGGACCACCTGCTCCTGTTCTCCTGCCTTGTTTACCTATTGTTCTGACCCAGCTCCCCAAACACAACAAACCCTCTGACGTGAACTCAAAATATTCCTTTATTAGAAATGCTGGCAGTCTGAGATACTGGAACACTGAGATACTGGAACACTGCTATTATGGCACCCCTAGTCCTTCTTTTCACTAGAGTAGACACACAATTCCAGCATATGTTTTAGCCTCCAGTCCCTTAATCATCTTTGTTGCTCTTCTCTGATCTCTTTCTAGAGTCTCAACGTCTTTTTTACACAGTGGAGATCAAAACTGGATGCAGTATTCCAAGTGTGGCCTTACCAAGGCCTTATAAAGTGGTATTAACACTTCACATGCTCTTTATTCTAACCCTCTGTTAATGCAGCTTAGAATTGTGTTGACTTTTTTTTTGGCAACTGCCGCACATTGTTGGCTCTCTTGGACAATGGTTGTATTAAGTTGCTCACACGTTTGGTGTAATTGAAGTAATGTGGATGTTTTAATAAATCTGCTGTTAACGAATTGTGCTTTAAAAGTGGCCCATGGGATTTTTACTTCTCTCTTAAAAGCGGAGGGGACAGAGTCCCAAGGGGATTCATTGCTAGGCAATGAAGAAATCAGATTATTATGATCCGGCTCAGAATGGGTTTTATTATTGTGTACATTCAGACAGATTTTCTGCTGTGGCTAATGGCAGCTATAGGTAGTCCTCAATTTACAACCATTCGTTTAATGACTGTTCAAAGTTACGACAGCACTGAAAACAGTGACTTATGACCGTTTCCCCCGCTTAATGGCAATTGCAGCATCCCTGTGGTCACTTGACCAAAATTCTCCTCCTCCTCCTCCTCCTCCTCCTCCTCCTCCTCCTCCTTGGGATTCTTGGATTGGGCTGTTTACTAATGGCTTTTTAGCAGTTTCTTAATTGGGGTATTGCTTACTTGAAGTTGACCTTGCAGTTAATCTATGTTGATCTGAGTGGTGGGAAAAATGGGACAATCCTAGATCAGGCCAAATCCAAAAACGCCAGGGAATTTCTAGAAGCCTGGCACTCTGACAAATCAGCCATCAATAGACACGTAGACACATTAACAACAAAAGAGACAATCAACCAGCCCCAAAGAGAAAAACACTCCAGCACCTCTCCACCCGTAATCAGCATTCAGATTAACTCCAAGGTTAATTTCAGATCAAGAATCAAGTAAACAATACCCCAAATACGAAACTGCTAAAGAGCCATCAGTAAACAGTCCAACCGAAGAATCTCTAAGACCGCTCCCACCCACACAGATAGGCAAGACACCAGAATACTGTGTCAACAGAGAGCAAATCCCATTCCTTTTTAGCACTGATGATGTTACCTGGTTAAGGTAATAAAACATCTGCAAGGAAACAAGCGAGTTCAGAAAGCACCCAGAAGTGCTTAGTTGTGGATAATGAGAAATGTTCTTAAAGAGGCCACCCAACTCATTTTGTTTTTATTCGGTGTAACTATTATTCTTGCTTCTCTAGGCTCCAATGACAGCGGATTCAAGTGTAGTAGCCATCCTAAAACTTCTGGCTTATCTTTCTGAGAAAGACACTGGCACTTTTCTGAGCTGGAAAGGGAAAGTCCTTCCATGGTGAACAAAACCAGGATTCTTGCTTGAGGAATGGGACAAACCTCTTACTTGGGCCAATGTGAATGTTTATCTGGTGTTATTTGTTGATTAAATGGACTTTTGTCTTCAAATTGTTCTGGCTGGTTCCTCTTCTTTTTTTAGCTGCCCTGGATGTTAAATTCACAAGACTGGAAACCTTTCATTCGTTTAATCATTTCTACTGGAATGGCACAGGGCCTTGTGACGCTCGCCAACTGAGTCTTTCGGGAATCAATCCAGATTGCAAAAAAAAAAAAAGACACAAACCACATTGGCGAAATAAGTCAGGATACTGAGGGGAAGAGGGCGTCTGAAGCAGATGTAGATACTCGGTTGCAGATACAACTGTTAACAACCAAAGTAGAAATGCCACTATTGGGCATTCTAATTGCCTATTGGTTGTAAACATTTTAAGCATGCTTCTCACCATGCTATTGCACATTGTTGTTAATATTACAAAACACAGCTCCAGCCATCATAATTATCTGGATGAGAACAATGGGACTTATTACCCTAAGGATGTCAGGTCAGGGTCTTTTCCCCAAGGTCCCTTGTGTGACTTAGGACTACAATTGAGACCCCAATTTCTGTTGCTAAGTGAGACAGTTGTTAAGTGGGTCCCATTCTACGACCTTTGCTGTCACAGTTGTTTAGTGAATCACAGCAGTTACGTTAGTAACATGGATTGTAAAGTAAATCTCGCTTCCCCGTTGATTTGGCTTATCAGAAGGTCATCAGCGGTGATCACATGCAACCATCCTAAACATGAGTCAGTGGCCCAGGGTTTGAATTCTGATCATGTGACCATGGAGGTAATGCAGTGGTCAAAAGTGTGAAAAATGGTTCTAAGTCCCTTTGTCAGTGCAGCCGTAACTTTGAACGGTCGCTAATCAAACTGTTGTAAATCGAGGTCTACCTGTAATTCATTCTTTGCTGTGAAATGTACTTATGATTATTGTTAATCTTTTGGGCAGGATAAAAAGTTTAGAAGATTCAGGTACAGTGACCTGAGTGTTCTTTGAAAGGGGTGTGGGAAGGCTTTATTTACAGTTATGTAATGTGTTCTTTCAGACAGATATTCCCTTTGCAAATTCTAGCTTGGGAAAGAAAGGTTTTATGTTTCTGAAAGCTCTTTCAGTAAGAGAAGAAAATAAACAATCACTTATACATCTAGAATATATGAAACTGGCAACCGTCCTAAGAAAGGGAAGATAACATAACGCTACGCGACTGAAGGTTATTAATCAAAAGTGCGTGGAGATTTATTTAATCAAAAGCACACCAGCTTGGAGTAAGAAAAAATAAAACGTTTAGAAAAACAACATCTGGAAAATATACCAGAGAGATGACTGTCTGTCTTTTGTTTGAACCACATGTCAGAGTGCTGGGCTAAATCATTTTGGGCAATAGCCTTAGGATGTATTTCCTGTCTTTAATGTTAGTTAGGAGTCAATTATGGTTTTTTTCTGCGCTGCTTGCCAGAAGTTGAGATTATAATAAAAAAGTGAAATATAAATTGTCACATTTTTGGTATTACTGCCAAAAACCTGTGAGATGGTCATAGCGTATTGATTGTGTTTAGGCCGGTGGGTACATTTGGAAATTTATGAGCACATTATAAATTAGACGGATCTTATCCAGGCTGCAAAAATCAAGACCACCACCGGTTGGCAGCAAAAAGATTCTGAACAATTCCCTCTGCTGCCTTCTAGTGGTCATATAGCCCTTTATAGACCTGATATGATCAACTTACATATGCGCTCTTGCAAAGTAAACAGCTTTCCTCCTCACAAAATGTTTCACCTTTTTTGGCAAGACTAGTTCAAAACTGCTACTCAGATGAAGCAAGGAGCTTAGAAGAGGCATCCATAAGCACATTCATGTTCAAAACTGCCAAGATCTAAACTTACATGCCAAGTTCTTGACATCTAAGTACACTTAAAGAAACTTCTCTAATCAGATTTATTAACAGGGGAACAAAAGATAAGGTTATATAAACCTCAACAAGCTATTACCTTTAAGATTCAATTTAACTCTGAGTTTACAAGGCTGGAACTTTCTTCATTCTTCTGGTTGCAATCACTTGAGGAGACGGTCACCTATGATGTCAATAAGCATATAAACTATCTTGGCAGCTTGACCTCTTAGTCTTGCTGGCTGGGGAATTCTGGGAGTTGAAGTCCACACCTCTTCAAGATGCCAAAGTTGAGAAACACTGCCTTGGAAGACTTATACATACTGTCTCCTTATTCATTGTGAAGAAATACGTTTATGGACTATTTACTTTATAGACAATGACCTGAATGGCTTGCTAGAGGTTCTCTTCTCTCTTGCTATCACAGTATCCACTGATATTCAAATTCTTGCCAGTTTTCAGGCTCCAATCTAAGAATGATATGTGGCAATTCTTCCAAGCTGAGTTCTTTATTGTTTCATACCTATAGGGAAAAAAATCTTGTGAGACTGAGGACTCTACTGTCTGAATCTACAATATACTCTGTGAACTGTTAAGGAGAGTCTTTCTTGACCCTCTTTCTCTCACACGTAATATTTGGGCTAAGTTCCTTCTTAACTCCTCTCCATTGCACCTCCCTCCCTCCAGGAGATCCACTTCCTCATCACATCCCACCAGAGTAGCTCTAATACAGGGGTGTCAAACTCACATCATCATGGCTGTGTCACGTGATATATTGGGACTTTCCCCCCCCCCTTCGCTAAACTGGGCCTGGCACATCTGGCCCGCAGGACTTTGACAGCCCTACTCTCATAGTTCCATCTCAGTCTGTTTCAAAATAATTCTGAAGTATGTTAGATTCTCACTGGCATTTTTGGACAACTTTATTTCTGCAGGGGGAGGTGGTGATAAACATTGTTAAATAGGTGAACTGTTTATCCGGCTTTATGTAAAGAATCCATTTTTGACAAGAGAGATGAAAGACAGATCATGCTTTTGATAGTGTTATTTTTTTCCTAGAAATAAAGCATGAATGATTTACACTAAAATTGCTTCTATTAGTTTAGACATTCAAAAGTTTACGACAAGTAGCCAAATTAATTGTAGTCCCCATAATGTTGTATTGTGGGCAACCCAAAGTGTTGTTTTTTTTCCTGAGTTCTGTCTTTAAGAAGTTAGAGATTCAAGAGTTTGTGTTAGTTTAGCAGCTGGTTGGAAGCTGCAATTCCCAGAATGAATCTTTGCCAAATCGATTGTATAATATATTGTGAAAGCATCTCATAATACATCCATTCTACTTTCCCCCCCCCTCCTGTTTTACTTTCTGTACTATTTTTGTGCCTTGGTTATCTTTGCCCGATAGAAACACAAAGTAAAAAAACCACACCAAACAATGAATAATAAATGCAATGTTTTACACTTTCTGAAATATTGCAAAATGTCCCGATCTACTTGGTTGTTTGATACCAAGGCTCAGTGCTAAATTCTTCTTCTAAATTCCAATGTGATACTGTGCCACCAATTTTAGGGTGAAATCATGCTACCAAATGTTAGTGGCCCCTGTATGTCCTAATCAATCCACATCTGACTTTAGTTATTATTCCACAAGGATCCAAGAGAGAGAAAGAAAAGAGGAGCAAGAACAATTAATTGGAAAGGCTGCCTCTAGAACTTGTGGGTGCTCCATCACTGGAGGTTTTAAGAAGAGATTGGACAGCCATTTGTCTGAAACAGAATAGGGTCTTTTGCTTGCGTAGGGGGTTGGACTAGAAGACCTCCAAGGTCCCTTCCAACTCTGTTATTCTATTATCCTGTTATCCTGATACTCCGCAGAGTTAGCCGAGCAGCCAAAAACCCTCATGGTTTGAATGCCTAAATCCTTTTCTACACAAATAGCAGGCAACTACTTTTTTTTTTTCAGTCGCATTGATTTTTCAGGTAGGAAGGAAGACAAACAGTCAGATCAAGAGACGTGCAACATTAAGAAACCATACACCCTATTGATTGTGAATCAAAAAGCATCTTATTTCATTAAACCTGAACCCTAGAATGCAGCCTGTTATGGAGAAAGCAAGGTAAGTATTACTTTCATCAATGGTTTCATTCCCTGAGGTTTTCAAACAAAATCTGGTTTGTTTGGTTTTTAAAAAAATAAATAAATTTACCAATTTGTTTATAAACTTTTTTTTTTCAGGGCGGGAAGCAAAGCAAATAACCTTTGGATGAGTAAACATTCACCATTACAAATGCTGAAAATGAACCTCCCACACACACTTAAGGCAGTAGAATATGACTCGAGCCTCTGGATGATGGCCAGTCATCTTTTTTTCCCCTCCTCTTGTCCCAAGAACTGAACACTGGAGCCAAGTAACTTACATAACCTGAGGTGGAAGGATTGGGGCCAGCTAGGACTCGGTGATATTTAAGTGGGTTGAGCACAATATGGTCTAAGCTAGCAAGAGAGATGGAACAATTGAATCCACACAGCATTCTGGTGACTGGGGCCAATCGGGGACTTGGCTTGGAGCTGGTCAAGCAGCTGGTGGAGAAGAGCAACCCCCCAAAATGGATCTTTGCCACTTGCAGGGACCCAGTGGGACCCCGTGCTCAGGTGAGACCTGAGGTGCTTTCAGTTTTAGTGGGAAGAACGGGGTTGGTTGGTTTTTTCTTTAAGGGGAATTCACTTGTCTCTTAGGTGGTCGTGGAGGGAACATGATGGGGTTAGACATGTTGGAGATAAAAAAAATTATATCAATCAGAATAGAGCTAGAAGAGATCTTGATGGTCTTCTAGTCCCCTCCCCCGCTCAAGCGGGAGATCCCATACCATTTTAGATAGGTGTTTCTTCAGTCTTTTCTTAAAAGCCTCCAGTGATGAAGGCAAGCTGTTTCACTGGTTAATAGTCCTCCCTGTTAGGAAGTTTCTCCTTAATTCCAGGTTGCTTCTCTCCTTGATTAGTTTCCATCCATTGTTTCTTGTCTTGGTTTCTGGTGCTTTGGAGAATAATTGGACCACCCCTCTTCCTTGGGGCAGCCCCTCAAATACTGGAAGACTTTTGTTCTTAGCTTTTTTAAAAAATGTTCTTGGGGGGGGGAGGAGTGGCTGGTTCCCTTCCAGGAAGTGATTAGCAAGCTCCCCATATGACTTTTTTTTTGGGGGGGGGGGAGTTTACAGTTTTTATTCGTTTATAATATAACATACAAAGGGAATAAAAAAAGCAAATATTTAGGGACTTTAGGAAAGAAAAAAGGGAAGTGAATAGTGAAGGAAAGGAAGGGAAAAAGAAAAAAAAGGGCATTAACTTCCGACTTCCTTCGGTGCAGTAAAATAAGGCATTAAGATCTACCCCCAAGTTTGTATTTTTTTTAATAAGAATAGAAACTAGCCATTTCTGTAACATCAAATCTACCCAATTGGTCAAAGCATACTGGAAAACTGCTATCAGGTCGCCCCTAATTCTTCTTTTCTTTAGGCTAACCCTGCAGCCCTTCTTTATATGTTTTAATTGCTATGTTTTCTTGACACAAGAGTTCTTTGATTCATTATTTCTTCAGGAAATGTCCACGGAGATTCTCAGTCACCCAAGTCACTGTCGTCCCAAAGGCATTTCCCAAAAGGCAACTCGATTTTCCTGGGTGGGAACGGAAGGATTGATATTCATTGCTGTCATCTCTCTAGCACTTTGAGGATCCATCGTCAGCCCTCTGAGAGTCGTTAGGGCACCGGTGTTCCTTCAGCGCAGTTAGTCCTCGACTTACAGCAGTTCCTTTAGTGACGTTCGAAGTTTTACAAACAGCACCGGGAAAAGCGACTTGTGCCTGTTTTTCCCACTGACGCCTCTTAGCAGCATCCCCGTGGTCACGTGATCAAAATTTGGCCACTTGGCCACTGGACTCCTATTTTTTTTTTTAAATAAATTTTTATTTTATTTTAATACAAACAGTCTTCCATTGCACGGTGTGTCGTCTGGGTACAAATATTTGCAAAGATAATTAAAAATATAACTCTATTCTTATAATAATATTTACTAAATTATATAATATATCATTCATTTTATCCATCATCAAAACATTTTAATTCAAATCACCTATATAACTTCACTATTTTCATTTATCTCTAGTCCTCATATTTATTTTCTAGCCATTGGTCTCACAGATATTCTTGCGTTCTTTATTTTACTGTCTCGCTGAAGTTATACTAGAGCTGTAAAATTTAGCTGATCATCTTGTCCATAGCTTCATCATATCAACAACACTGGAGTGAAACCTTGTGTGATGTTGTTGTTTGCCCTTTCCCAAATGCTTTTATACTGTTGAGAGACATCTCAATGCTAGTCTACAATTTATACATCATTTACGTTGCTTTACTTCTCTAATGAAGTTCCACAGCTACAATTCTCTCAAATAACACCACAGTACAAATCCCAGATGGATCCAATCTGTTCTGCTTCCTCATCCAAGCAGAGATATAATTGGCTAAAATTCCTGCTCAGATGAGATTATTAAACATCAGACTAGCATGGCCAACTGGGATTTCACAGTTCTTTGGTTAGGGCAACTACTGCATCTCCACCTAAAATGCAAATATGGGTAAATGTGTATTGTATTGAGTTCAAATAAATGTTTATTTGGTACTATGAAAATTCCTTTCAAAAACAAATTACTAAGTCATGTCCTCCAACCTAAACTCAAATGCAAATAATCCTTGACTTATGACCACAGTTGAGCCCAAAAATTTATTTTGCTAAGCAAGATAGTGAGTTTTGCCCCAATTTACGACTTTACTTCCCACAGTTGTTAAGTGAATCACTGCAATGGTTAAGTTAATAACACAATTGTTAAATGAATCTGGCTTTCTCATTGACTTGGCTTGTCGAAAGGTTGCAGAAGGGGATCACATGACCCCGGGACATTGCAACTGTCATAAAAACATACCAGTTGCCAAGCAGCCAAATTTTGATCATGTGACCACTGCAACAGTCATTAGTGTGAAAAACAGTCATAAGTCATTTTTTGTAGTGCGGCTGTAACTTTGAACAGTCACTAAATGAATGGTTGTAAATTGACATAACTCCATGTAGAAGGAAAAACTTTAGAAGTGACATGTGGGAGCAATAAAAGGGAAAGAGCAGCAACCATGCTTCAGGATGAGATGAAGGGGGGGAAATGCTAACAAAGATACTACTGATAAAGGACTGAAGCTTAAAATACCTTTATTAAAAATGATGTCAGGCCACAATTTGATTCTTTGTTTTTGTTTTTAAGTTTTCAGATTTAAGTTAAAGGAAAATAAATTATTTTCATGTATCTAAAGAAGAAAATGATGTAGATGTAATTGTCATGAGTCATCTTCTTGAATTTTCCCAAATGGCAAAATTTATTCTGTTTGCTCTAGACTATGGCAATCAAGTGGCAAAACAAACAAAGGGTGTAGAGAAAAGTTCCATGACCTTCTCTTCCACAGTCTGCACTACCCAATTTCCCATCTGTCAGTCAACTGCATTTCTCCCAAGGGCCTTTTTCAGATCAGATATCAGCACAGCAGATCCAGGAAACTGCAGCACAATGGACACAGGGATCTATAGCAGAAGAAAACCACAAAGGAAGCATCTTCCGCCTCTTTGCAGGAATGAAGTATAGGGATTATTTTCATTCTTGAATGGGGTCCAGCAATGGATGGAGGGGGCTAGAAGAAACCAGAAGCTTCCTTTGCAGAGGAAGCAAACATTCAGAAAAATGGAGAATAGATTTAAGCCACCAACACAATTTTTTCCAAAGCATTTTCAAAGTGCAGAAGAAAATGAGATCTGCTTCCAGATGACTCTCTCCTATTATTAAAACATTGATGAAGAAGGGATCACAACCAGGGGTGGGCTTCAAAAACCTCAGCAACGGGTTTGCTGCCTGGTTGCTGGG
>JANHFL010000309.1:0-22367 GCA_032468155.1 Oxyrhabdium leporinum
CAAAGAAAAACCAGAAAGTCCAGTTGCCTCTTGAAAAAGCACCTTTGGGACAATCATGACCTGGATGACTGAGAATCTCCGTAGACATCTTCACTAAAAGTTTCACTGGGTGCCCTTATGTTACACACACCACCACCCCCAGACCAAGCGCATCTGGACGATTCTCGGCCCATGTGGACTCTAAACCTGAAGATCGCTGGTTTAAACCAATAGGAAGAGAAAAAAATTCCCACGAGTTTAATCCACTTGTAGGGTCCCCATGTAGTTTTTATTTTTTTTAACTTCTCAAACGTATATGACTGCCCATCTCGCCTCAAGTGACTGGGTGCTGCACAATAAAATCAAGGATTAAAACATGTTGCAAATTCATTAAAATAAGCATAGATAAAACAATCCATTAAAATAAGCATAGATAAAACAAAGACAATGTTGGAATGCTCTATCACTGGAAGCTTCTAAGAAATTGGACTGTTATTTGTCTCTAGAATGGCCTAAGGTCTTCTGCCTGAGCAAAGAGTTGGACTAGAAGATCCCCAAAGTTCCTTCCAATTCTGTTACACTATTACTGTTACTAAAATGTTGCTCCTACGCTAATGCTCAGAGGTCTCCTGGTGATTTCCCATCCAATTGCCAGTCAGGATCTACCAAAGCTTTGCTTTTGAATATTAGCGAAGTTCGGCTCCGAGTGAATTTGCTAATGTAAACTGAGAAAGAAAGGACCTAAAATCCCTCCAATGTAATATTTGAGTCAATCTGATATAGTGATTAAAGAAATTCTCTAGGAGAAGGGAGGCAGAGTTACTCTTGCCTTTAGGCATAAAACCAGCTGAATCTTCTGGGTCAGTCCCTCCATCTCAACTCCATGAAAAAGGAAAGGACAATCATTTCTGGAAAATGGGTCCAGACGCCACCAGAAAGGAGGATCGACTTGAAGGGTATGTAATCCTGTCCCGGCCTCTGAGATGTGACCAGGTCTCCTGATTCTGAACCAGCCTTCCACCCAGATGTGTAGGCAGAAAAAGCAGGGCTTTGATTACATGTCATTTTGACTTTTTTTGACCTCACCCCTATGGAGTGGCATTAAAATTAAATCTTTCTTTCTCTTTCTCCTCCCGCTCCTGTTCCCCCTCTCTTTCACCGGCCATGTGTCATCTGTTTCTGGCATGCTACCTTCTCTCTATCGAACATCACCATGATATAAGGTGCAGTGGTAAATGCAGCATTTCAAAGGGTAGCTAATTGTTCCATGAAAGCATGTTTTTTTTTTATTTTCTTAAAAAGTGGGGAAGATGCACAAACCCAGTGAGAAATACAGTTTCGTGATCGAAACTCTCATTATAAACAGCTGCTAAAAAAAAAAGAGAGAGACTTAAATATAAGAGTTGCTCCTTCCTTTTCACCCTTTGGAAGCACATCCAATTGCAAACATCTTCCCAGGGAACCTGCCAACCGTGGTTTTCGTACTGCCCAACCACAGGGCAGGTTGCTTGGGGACAATGAAAAGTCTCCAGATTGGACAGGAAATCTTGCAAGGTGTGTCCTCAGTTGATGCTTTCACAGCCTGTCCAAATTGCCTATTCTGGAACAACAGGGAATGGGTCAAGTTCTCTTGGTCTGTTGGTCTACTTCTGGAAGATAAACTGGTCAATGAATTCATTCTGGTCGGCTTCTATTTTGCACAGTGTTTGATACTCAACTCGGTACCTGAGGAACAAGGAAAGCAAAGAATGAGCTGGCTGGACTGAAGACAACTTGAAGAATGAACAATTGGGGGAGATTTTTTTCAGCTGGAAAAAAGGAACGACAGAAACAAGAGTGGCTGGCTTCCACGTGTTTGCATTCTTGAGTTATTCAAGAAGCATCAGAATACTTCAGAGTAAAACAAAAAAAACCCTTTCCAGCATTCTTTTGAATTTTTTGGAAGATGTTTTATGACAACTGGCTCCAAGAACATAGAGAAGACCCTTCCCTGACGGATGCCGGGGATGGCCAATCAGGCTGGCTCTGGGTAGATGAGGGAGGGAGGATGAAAAGTGTTCCGGGAGTGTTTGGAAGGCTGTGCAATGAATTGGCCCTTCGGAAAAAGGAGGCAGTGATATTTGGCATTTGGTGTACATTTATATTTAAGCGCTTCAGAAAATCTTCAGGGATAACCATGACACCAATAGAAAAGAATATATGTAGGTCAGGGTTGAACTATGGGATCTTCAACGCATTCTGTTTATATATAGTAGTTTGTCCTGCCAGCGTAGGTGGGGGTGTGATTTTCACCTTGTCAAGTATTTTGATTATGGTATTGTTTCCTGCTTGTTTGGTGTTAATCCCTACTTATCTAGGTGTTGGCTGCTGGAGCGGATGCTGTCTAGTCTTTTTCTTTTAGTTTCTTTCTTAGGTATTTTTTTAGTCTCACTTTTGACTGGTATGTAAATGTGGTTTATCTCTGTGTGTCTGTTGATGGCCAAACAGGTAGCAAACCCCACACTCATTCACACTGATCATGTTGGGTCATGACATGTCTGCAAGCAAACAACCAAGTTCAGAGAGCACCAGGGATTCCTTAATGATTAGTCTTTTTCTGGGGGGAGGGGATTGTCTTCCTCCTCAAATGCTAAATAACCTGCTCCTCCCAAAATGCAAGCATTCCTGCTCTGTCCTATCTGGCAAGCAAAATGTACACAGGGAAAGGATCAAAGGAGTCAAAAAGGCAACAACCCCATGGAAACAAACCCTTTCCCCCATTTATGCAATGCATGTGAAACAGGGGAAGCAATGCTATCACGATAATGTGATTAAGCAAGCCACTTTCTCCAACAGGTTGGGACAGCATCTGCCAGAATTCCCAACGGTGTGGTTGAAATAGAGAAAGTCAGCCTGAGGGAAGGCTTTAAAACACAGCCTCATCTTCTCTTTTATTAATCTTTCTCATCAAGGTTAATTTCATCCTCTTTGGGATTACTTGGAAGCAAGCTGTACTCGGTGGAGGAGAAACACCTCACATCCACTCCTTGCAGAAATATCTTCTGTGAATTGCCCCACCCCAATTTAAAAAAAAACCCAAAAACAATATTTTTTAAGTAGAGGAGAATCTAGGGCAGGGTTTCTTAACCTCAGCAACTTTAAGAAGAGTGGACTTCAACTCCCAGAATTCCTCAGACAAGGTTGAGAAACATTAATATAGGATAAACAAATCTCATGAGACGGCACCAAATTGGGGAGGGAGGGGGCAGCAAGACTGCCAAAATCTTGCATGATTTCAGATCACTGGGGGGCCTGGGGCTGGGGAAAGAAAAAAAAAATATCCATCCCTGATTTAAGGGTCAGATGTTTTAAGGACAGGAGACCTACTGGGGCTTCAGTTTTTGGAACCAGGAGACCTAGGATGAGCTCAGCACATATTTGGAAATTCCTTTGTCCATTCCTAACCTTTCCAATTGTGTCTTCTTCTCGGCAATTAATGCCTGGAGTTGTTGCTGTTGGGCCTCTCTTTGCTTTGCTATGGACTTCAGTAAGTTACGGGCTCCGATTGCCTGCAAAAGGAGAAGTCTTTATGGTTTTTTTTTTAAAGTATTTGTTTTCTTGCAATCCTTCTAAATGCAACTAAAATGGTGAGGGCCCCTCCACCTCTAAAGAAATATGTTAATCATCCATCGGCATGCATCTGTGTATAGTATAAACCTCCTTCAAATGAGCTGAGCAGAGGGAAAGAGTTGATATTATGCCATGCCCTCATGACAAAATGACATTATCTCTGTAGGCCGGTTTTTTCCTCAATCTTAGCAACTTTAAGATGTGTGGACTTCGATTCGCAGAATTTCTCAGCTAGCATGGGAAATAAAATAAGGAAAACTTCATGCTATTGGTTCCATGACTCCCTTTTAAGTGGTGGACACTATTTTAGCATATATTTGAGTGATAGTTACACATTACATGATCACCAGTAGGGAGTGTGCTGTCTGTTTTTATCCTTATTGGGCCTCATCTGCCTCCTGATGGTCAAATAATGTCTACCAATCATTGGTAAGCAATGACACTGGGCTATGGATGTTGTCCAAGTGAATACCACTTTTAACTGACAATTTGCAATTACAGGTAATCTTCATTTAGTGAGGCAACTAGGACTGGCAACTCCATCATTAAGTGAAATGGCCATTAAGTGGGAAATCATGTGACTGCCAACTATGCTTTCCTTTTTCTCACTTGCCCATAATTTGGAATGGTCATTCTTGCATTGGGATAATTAGCAAGAAGGGAATTAATGTTTGTACTTAATTCATTGGAGAAGAAAGGATTACAAGAGAGTAACGGGGAATACACATCAAAAGTGGTGCTAGAAATTGAGCATGCTATACAAACAGCCCAGAGTATTCCTCATTATGTACTTGCTTACTCTTTTTAATCCTTTTCTCTCCAATCGCCCTACTCTACAAGGTGGGGGAAAGGAAAAACAAAAGGTTAGATACAGGACACAGTGGATTAGCTATAATAGTGATTATGTGTCTAAGAGATTCGATGCTGTTCGTAAATACAAGTGATAGTTGTATCCTTTTAGATCTTTTTAGTATCTGTTTTTAGCTTTAGAATATTGCTCTTCTAAAGGAGGGCTACACAAACAGAAATAGACAAACACAAACATTTTTTTTTTTAAAAATGAAACACCAGTTTCAAAGCATAGAATTCATCAAAGGAATGTTAATATAATTAATTAAAATATATTTATATTTCCTGTTTCCATCCAGGCAGGATATCAAGGCAGCTTATAAGACAAATAGGGGAATTTAAAAAAACCCTAAAAGACCTATTTTAAATTCCAGTTCTAACTCTGAAGCAGGAAGGCTACACCAGGACTATCCAGCTTTGGGAACTTTAAGATGTGTAGACCTCAACTTCCAAAAATCTGCATGTTGCTGTCTGGGGAATTCTGGGAATTAAATTCCACACATCTTAAAGTTCCCAAGGTTGGGAAACACTGATTTAAAGGCAAATTAACTGCAACACAGCACAAGCCATCATGAGAGAAACTGAAGTTAGGCAATTTCCATTGTAAGATCCCCATACCATCTGTCATATAGCAGCAATTGTTGTTAAACATATCACTACAGTTGTTAAGTGAATTGTGCCATTTGCGAAGCAAATTGTGAACCCCACAGTCATTAAGCAAATCCAGCTTTCCCCATTGACACTGCTTGTCAGAAGCTAGCGGGGAAGTTGTGAATGAATGGCAATTACATGACCCCAGCATGCTGTGGCATAAAATTAAGCACAATTCACTTAACAATCCCCTTGCAACCATTGTAAATATATGTGCCTGGATTTTGATCATATAACGACGGGGATTATAAGTGACATTTATAAGTGTGAGGACTGGTTGTAACTTACTTTTTTCAAATAGCTGTAAATCAAGGACTATCTGTATCTGGGTTTTTTTTCTCCAGGATCCGAAGACAGTGTACCAAGCACACTTCCTTCAATTTTCCTCTCACACACCAGCATCCCTGTGAGGTAGGCTGGCCAGCAAGAGAGTGACTGACTCAAAGGGAGATTCTGGAGGTGGAGAGGACTGAAATCAGGGCCTTCTCATCCTAGATCAAACTACAACTCTTACACCACTTGTGGAAGCAGCTATCTTGCCACCAGTGCTTATATTAAAAAGGGGAAAAAATTGTTCAAAAGTCCTCAAAAACCATGATACATGCCTAGAGGTTTTAAAGCATGCTCATGTCTTCTCCAGCCTGGCTGATAGGGCCTCCTCCCATAGAATCCTGCCAGCCACCCCTGCCTACCATTATTCTACAAGCATCAAACAGAGAGGCTCTAAGCTGGTTCTCTGATCTACAATCTGGCAGGTTCTCATTCTTAATTGTTTCCCCCCATAATATTTTTTAAAAGTTAACCAAGGCAGAGGCCCCGTTGAATGCAGAGATATTTAGAGAGAATGACTACTCATAGATCAGAAATGCTTTGACCCAAAACATTAACATTTCTTTCTGCTCAAAGGCAGAAAGACTTTTTGGGGGGGAACAATGAGGGAATTTAGATTAGAGGTGGGAAATATTCCTTTAGAATGCTCTTTTACCTTAATCTTCTCATTTTCTGTGGCCTTGGCTAGCTGATCTACAAGTTCAATGAGGTTGCCCACTATTTTTTTAAATTCGGCAATTTCTGTAAACAGGAAGAAAGTAAAAGAAAAGGTTTACTACCAACATCAGACAGGGGACCATAGAGGCAATATGGCAATTTCTATTATAATTTTTAGAGTAGTAAGTATAATCACCCATTTGGAATCATTAAAAAGCCTGTGACAATTTGGTCATCCAAACAAGGATTTTTAGAAACACATAAATCCCCACCAATGCCCACAGACACGGATATATTCTCCTGCATACAGGCTTACACATCCAAGCACAAACATAGACAGATGTCACAAACAGCCACTCTCCCGAAGAGGAAACCCTTTAACTGGATTTTGGAGATAAGATTAAGAAAAACTTTCATTTTTGCAGGGTCCACCAGCCACAACAATTTGAACCCCTATCCCTGCCCATAGAAAAAACATCCATTTCCCACTTAAGGAGAGATATCTCTGAGGGGCAAGCTGCTAGGAATTTCAGAAGTGAAAGCTGAAAGACAGAAAGGGCCTGGTAGAAGTTGATGGGACCATATTTGGCTACAGTTCAAAACCCAGCTGGCCATGACATTCTCAAGTCCCAGAAGCCTTTGTCTCTGTCCTCGTCTAAATGAGTTATTTCTGCATAAAAGCTGGATCAGGCAGAAAGAAAACTAAAACATGTAGCCAGTTATGGCATCTTCCAGTTGGGCTAAGCTACAAGTTACTCCACAACCATCCCTTGCCAACCATATCGGTGTGAACCAGGCCTCCAACATCTGCTATGGAGGGGAAGCTCTGTCTGCAATCAGCCAGGAAGACTTACTGTCTACAAACAGTCTGCATTCCTCTTTCAGCTCTGTGGTTTGTTGGGCCACCTCTGGATCCAAAACCCTCAGTTTGTTCAGCTCATCGAAGTGGAGACCTGCCTCTCCTAGGATGTCTTTTGCCATGATAAGCTCTTTTCAAGTGGCTGGAGAAACATCAAGACCTGGCTCCAGAGAGGAGGAAAGCGCGCGCCTCTGAAAATCAAGACATTGAGGATATTTTAGGAGTTTTTCCATATTTTGTAAAACGAAATGAGAAAACTTTCCTGGGAATAAAGAAACAAGCAATACCTCCAATTCCCTTTTAATCCCATTTTTAAAATGACTGTTCGTAATGTTTATTATTGTACATGATTATTCACCAGAATACTTTTGCAACCTTGCAAATGCCATTTTTCTGGGTTTCCTCAATAAGTCTGGTCACAAAACTTATTTCAGGATAAATGTACTTGGGACTGCAGCTTGATTTGTGAGGGTTGTGATCCTACAGGGACATTTGCTCAGCAATGAACAGACTGATGTTGTCAGCTGTCACCTTATGCTTTTAAGTTGCGGGAAGTCTGACAGATGTTTAGTGCTGATAAAACCACAAGATGGACCAGTAAGGAAGACATTGTGAAAGGTTTCCCCCCCCCCTTAAATCCCCTTTTGTTGGAAGGATTGGGGCAAGGGGATAACCCCAAACTGGTAAGTTTTAAAATCTTTAATTATCATGATGAAGGGGGATTGCTATTCTCTGGGGAGGGGAGGGGGGGATCTACAGTGTTTCACTATTCATGCCCGCAATTTTTCATAAACTGGAGGAGACAATATAGAGAACTCTTAAAAATGGGGTTCCCTTCATCCCAACAGATTGGGGGGGGGGGGAATGGGGCTCTCCTTGTGGAAACACCAATGCTTACAGCCACCCTCCCAAAAAATCCTGGTGTGCTCCAGATGTGGGAGGTTTGATTCCCAGAATTCCTAGCCAATTACACCTTGCCAAAAGCTGTTGAAATACAATTCTTTGTTTCCAGGAGCCACCCGACGTCATTCTCTACCATCGCTCCCTTGCAGCTGACATTTAATGGCTGCTCCTGAATCTGGAGGCTCCATCTAAGGACATACAAGCAAGCAGCCGCCGCCTCCTCCACCTCTTCTTTCCCACCCTGTCTCCCCTTGGACCCCGCCCTACTTACCTGCAGGATCCCTAAAAAGCTTCCCCGGTGCCTTCAGCTGCCACGGCGACAGAAGAAACATCAACAGCAGCAGCCGACGCCGCCTGTGATCCGCCTCCCCCCCCCTCCCCCGGCTTATCCCATGCGGCCGTAGGGGGGGGAAGGAGAGCGCCGGCTTCGCTTGGGATTCTGGGAACCGTAGTTCGGTGAGAATAATCCAAAGCGGAGGAAGCGGAGGGGGGGGTCGCAAGGAAGGCTTTCGATCTATGACCTCAAAGATCCCACGCAGAACAGGTTTGTTTATTTCTTCCGTTTCTACAGCCTCCCACCTCAGCCAAGTGACTCTGGGTGGCAAGCAGTTATAGTAACAGTAACAGAGTTGGAAGGGACCTTGGAGGTCTTCTAGTCCAACCCGCCCTGCTCAAGCAGGAAACCTAATGCCATTTCAGACAAATAGTTGTCCAATCTCTTCTTTTAAAATCCCCAGTGATGGTGCACCCACAACTTCTGGAGGCAAGTCGTTCCACTAGTTAATTGTCCTCACTGTTAGGAAACTTCTTAGTTCCAGGTTGCTTCTCTCCTTGATTAGTTGCCATCCATTGCTTCTCGTCCTGCCCTCAGGGGCTTTGGTAAATAAATTGCCCCCCTCTTCCTTGTAGCAGCCGGGAGTTGTAGTTTCTAAGACTAGAAAACAGCTGAAACTATTTAAAACAGCGTAATAATAGAAACATCCCAAAAAAATAAAGACACACAGCAGCCAAAACAGCGAACCAACTAATGTAAAGCCAAGAAACGGGGCTCTCAACATATGCAGGTGCCCCTGTAAGCATGGGTGCCAGTCCCATCAATGGGGGCCCTTCTCTCAAGCTACATCACAGCGAGAAGAAAATATGCATATCTGAAACCGTAGCTGGATTCACAAAACAGAAATAATCTGATCAATTGAAAACCTACCGGAAGCAGCTGCAATTGCACAACATGATAAAACTGGTTTGCAGTTTTTGTAGCTTAGCATGTTGTGTAAATCCACGTTGTTTCCTGACCGTCTTGAGTTAATCCAAAAAGGGCTGCATTCAATCCGTCGTTTAAACCTTGTGTCAAGCACCGTACAGTTTTGGACAACAAGTCAAGAATATAAGGCTGGAGTCCTAACTTATATTTTCTTAAACCAGGAACAAGCACCAATCAATCCAGGGTAACTCAATTTTTTTTGTAGATAAACAGGGTCACGGGTAAAAACAATAATAATAATAATTTCCAGATTAGAAAAAGTTGAAATCTTATACATTACTATGTCGATTAGCCCAAGAAAAGTATTGCCATATATTCTCCTGATGTGCTGATTGGTAATGACAGGAGTCGAAATTCAGCCCATACGGATTTTACCGATTTCTTTTAATGAGTAAAACGCCTTTGCCATAATTTCCTGCCAGGAAGCGCTCGATAGCTCCGGCTTCCGCACGCCTGCCTGCCTACCCGCATTCGCGAAAGACGCAGCCGTGGCTTGTCGGGAGATGTAGTCCCGGTGGCCTTCGACAGCGCATATCGGGAACGGACGCCGGCGCGCGGGGCGTGCCGGGAGTTGTAGGCGGAGTTCTCGCGATGGGGATGCCTGTTGCTGCAGCCCCAACTTGGAGCTTCTCTCTTTGGCCGGGATTGAGAAGCTGATAGGCGCGGCGAGACGCTCGGAGCCGGTTGAGGTCAGTTCCGCTCCTTTGCCTGGCCGTCGCTCGGGGTTCCCGCGGAGCCATTGGTGGCCTAGTGTGGGAGCAACGCGGAGCGGCTCGGAATCAGGTAAAGAAAAGAGCCAGCTGTTGGCAGGGCGAATCAGGGGTGGGAGGGCCCGTTTGGGGCAGAGAGGAGGGGAACTGAAGTTGATACTGTATTTTGGGGACGAGAGGTGTGAGATAAATCAAGTAGGCGGGAGTAAGAGCAGGCTGGGTGAAAGAGTTTCCTTTCTTTTTTTTTATTTACAGTATTTGTATAATTTATAAACCAACCCACCCCAACCTCTTTTAGCGGCGGTAGGTAGGAGCCAGTCGCATGCCGTTTGAAACAGGCCGGAGGTGGGGAAACGCTACACCTGTTGAAGGGTAGCCCAGAGTTCAAACCCAGGAGAGGATATCTTGGTAGGGCTACTTGGTCATTTTGAATAAGGTTGAAGCGGGAAATTACTAAATATCTGTTACATTGGATGCCTTAAAATGAGATTAAAGGAAATATAGGGATTCTCCCCCACTCCTGGTCATAACCATGCTACCTTTGGTACACAGCCCCCCCCTCCCCCCCAACGTGTGCATTCAGAAGCAAGTATGCGCCTTTGCTGGAAAACAGTTGGACACCCTTCTGTAAATACAGCCAGGATAAGCTGTAAGCTTATAAGCTTACAGGATAAGCACTTAGACTTATATACCGCTTCCCAGTGCTTTGCAGCCCCCCTCTAAGCGGTTTACAGAGTCAGCCTATTGCCCCCAACAATTTTGGGTCCTCCTTTTCACCCACCTCGGAAGGAGGGCAGGCTGAGTCGACCTTGAGCCTGCTGAGATTCGAACTGCCAAAGTTGCAGTCAGCCGGCAGTCAGCAGAGGTAGCCTGCAGCACTGCACTCTTAACCGCTGCGCCACCGTGGCTGATGGATGGTGTAGTGGTTAAAGCATTGGAGCAGAACTGGGGAGACTTGGGTCGGAGTCCAAACACTACCATGGAAGCGAGGGGTTAACTCAGCCAGATGTATCTGGCAGAGTTGAGGGAACTCTTTGGGGATTCTAGAAAGGGAGCCACCTGGACAGAAAGTGAGATAGCAATCTAAATATAGTACTCCTCAAATTATGACTGTAATGGAAACTGCTCATTACAGTTGTAACTTGGGTCACCCACAACGGCTGACCTGATTTTATGACCTTTTTCCAGCAGTGGTTGTCACATGACTGCAAGGGAGGGGTTGACTGTCTGAACTTTGAATCCAGGTTATCCGATCTGTCAGAGCAACTGGCCATAAGACAAGGACTACTTGTAGTCCAAAGCGTAAAAGAAAAAGCATGAACAGAAAATCAGATCTAAATAGAACAAAAGGAGCTTTTAGCAGGAGCTGTACAAAAATAAGTGGCCATTTGGATCCCACCCTTGAACGGAGTCCCAGCATGTACTATATGTTCTTATATAGGTAGTCCTCAACTTACAACAGTTTATTTAATGACTGTTCAAAGTTGCAACGGCACTGAAAAAAAAAAGTGACTTATGACCATTTTTCCACTGTTGGAAGAAATATCCAGGTCCAGTTCCAAGCTGGGAGAAAGGCACTGGAAATAAAATGGAGGCTGATTGGAAAGAAAGGTTCCCTTTATTGATGAAGCAGAACCACCAACCACATGTGATTCTGGGACAGCTGACAAAATGGAGTTTAGAGTGGGTGGATTGTTATACCTTCTGGATTCTTATGGGGTCATGTAGGGGTCATGGCTGGCTCTATAGGCAAAAGGGGAAATGCAAACCCTAGGTGCTTGTCTGAGCTAATTTTTTCAACCTTTGGCTTGATTGCGTTGCTTATTGTGTTGCTTATCTGAAGTTTCTGCCTGACCCAGAATGGATTATCAAATCTGCATTTTTAAAAGCTGACCTCCTCAGTTTCTGCTTGGGGCAGGGAGACTTGGGGCTGGTTTCTGTCTCCCTTAAGATTTCCCCCCCCCCTCCCATTTCTCCTTTAGGGGAAATATTCTATCCTGTCTTTTTAATAGTCCCCAAAATATTTCATTTTTCTAGGTCGGGGGGGAGGCTTCCCACAATACGTATGACTTTTGTAGCAGCCCCACGATCATGTGATCAAAATTCAGATGCTTGACAATGGATTCATACTTACGACTGTTCTTGTGTCCCAAGATCATGAGATTATGTTTTGGAACCTTTTGACAAACAAAATCAACGGGGAAGCTAGATTCATTTAACAGCCGTGTTGCTAACTCATGAACTGCAATGATTCACTTAATAACTGTGGCAAAAGTCTTAAAATGGGACAAAATTCACTTAAATGTCTCATTTAACAATAGAAATTTTGGGCTCAATTGTGGTCGTAAGTCAGAGACTTCCTGTAGTTTCAGTAGTTCCTGGTGGTCACCAGGACAGCTTACATTTCCAAATTACCTTGATGCTGAACAACTAATTGGAAATGTTCAGATACAATGCGACTGGTAACCTAAAACTGCTATACAGGAAGTCCTCACTTAACATCTTGAATTGAGATTGATCAACTCGGTCATTGAGCAAAGCAGTTGCTAAGTGAAACACCATGATTTGATGGCCTCACGTCTGCTTTCTTTGGCTTTACAGACCTGTGAAGGTTGTAAAAGCGAGGATTGATTACAAAGTTAGCATTTCATTAATGCTGTAACTGCGGTCGTTAAATGAAGACTACCTGTAAAAAAGTTTAAAACGGGACTGGAAAAGTTGTTAAAATATCCCATGAATCTGAAGACAAATTCATAAGATATTTTGATGTGTGTTTGTGTACGCAGAATCAAAATGTCACTAAGGAAGGGGTTGACTTGATGGCTTCCAAGTGTATCTGGATTACATGGCCCATCATGCTGAGCCATTGTTGGCGATAGGAATTACCATACAAACATATCAGAAGGGCAGCTTGCTAAGATGCACATTGATAGCTTTTTTTTTTGCAGAAATGGAGAACCAAGTGTGTTAGTTTCAAAATGGACAATAGGAATAGAATAACAGAGTTGGAAGGGACCTTGGAGGTCTTCTAGTCCAACCCCCTGCTTGTGCACTAAACCCTATAGCATTTGAGACAAATGGTTATCTGAAATAGGTAGGATTGGTAAGTGAATTTTGAAAAACGTGGCCAATTTTTAGCAGTGTGGTCTGCAAGAAGAGCAGAGCTAGTGAGCTGGTAGCGTAAACTGCGGTATAGTTCCCATCTGTGCTATGTGGGGCCACAGGAGAAATTTATTTTATTTTTTATTTTATTTTTTATTTTTGTACTTATATACCGCCCCATTCCGAAGACTCGGGGCGGTTCACAGCTTTTATTTAAAACAATACAAAATACAAATTTAAAATTAATTAAAAAGAATTAAATTTTTAGCTGTGCCCCGTTTAAAAAATTTTTTAAATTTTTTTTTAAATATTAAAACCCCGTTTAAATTAATTAAAAAACTTTTAAAAAACCCCTCAGTCGGGAAAGGCTTGTCGGAAGAGTAGGGTCTTCAGCTCCCGGCGAAAGGTCTTCAATCTATATTTATTCAAATGTAAAGCTATCTACAGGTTTTTTCCTTAAGGAAAAAAGGGAAGGGGAAGAAAATAAGTGTTTATTTATGCAGAGCAAGTGCACAAGCATGAGAATCAATGCTACCTACACAGCAAAGACTTCATTTCATACCAATTTTACTTGGAAAAGAGTTTTCGTGCATGAAATTATCTTGAGTAAGATTCTCTTGCTAAGTGTGCTATATCATTCCTCATCTATCTTGCCAACACATTTCTGATCCACTTTTACTCGATTTAGATTTTTCTTCTTTTATTATAAAGCAGATGTTGACTACATCTGCTAATAAGTGGTATACTGCTAATTGATCGGTGGTAGTGGGTTTTTTATTTGGTTTTGGAAGCATTGCTAAGTGTGTTTTTCAAAATACATAATTCTTCTTTATGGAAGCAGAAACTATTTTAATGTCAGTTGTTGATTTTCAGAAATTCAATAAGTAAATAAATGGATATTTTAAGGATTTCCAAATTTCTATAGAAACAGCATACAGAACCAATGCACCCCCTTTCCCAATTCCATGTATCATGGAGAAAGAATATGTGTCATGGCAAGATAGTGCTTGAGGAAATCTGATCTGCAGATTTCAATGATTAGATTCAGCTAATTCAATGGAATGCAGATGAAAAGCAGATAATTAGCTTTCTGTGCAGCATAATTATAGTTACCTACAATGACAGTTATGCCCCCTCTCAAATGTTGCTTCCCCTCCTACTTTTCAAAGAAATCCTTATTTTAGTCATTGAGTCATTTATCATTAGAACCTCATTAAATGGCTTTTGCTAGCCAACAGTAAGTAAATACCATCTCTTGCCTAGTGCCCCCCTTTTTTTAAAATTTAATCATCTCTAATTAGGTAAAACAGGTAATAAAAAAAGGAAACTGTCATGGAAAATTTTGTACCCATCTAACCCAGTAATGTTAACTACTATCCTGCACAACAGTGAATATGATCGCAGCTACAATATAACTGGATAATTTCTATGAAACTATCCAAAGAAGAAGCACCAGGAAATAGATAACAGTCAAGTCTTGTCCTCCTGTACAATTGCTTCATTTTTCTAAAAAATAGATCAGGAAGTTTGTGACAAAGAAATACATTTTGGCATGCTGAGTGTGATCCAGGATTTTAAGTACATAAGCATGCACCGGCAATTGCCATTTTTAATGTTGGTCAATTTTAATCATAGTTTTATATGAGAATCAATGTATTTTAACAAGAAAATAGTACTTATATCAAGCTATATATTTTACATTAGAATAGAAAAAGAAAAAGCCATCATATGATTGTGATAACAGTGGAAAAACTACATGTGCTCAAAGTTTTGTTTTGCTTCATGTTGGAGGGGAGGGAAGCAGCTTCAACATGTTTATTTCATCTTATCCACTTTTCAAGATTGCAATCCTTAGAATGCAAGGTATATCCCAACTTAAGGGCCATAATTGTCTAGAAAGTCATGTCATCCAATAGCACTATTGAATCCAAGTTGTGTTATCCTATTCCATCGTTGATCAGAATAAACACAGTGTTCTGAATTGGAAAGAATATTCATTTTTATAAAAAGATACTTTAAAATGGTGGTATGTGATAAAGACAAAGTCGCATTCAAGGCATGTTATCTTAGTAACAGCATGGAAATGAATTTACATTGCCCTCCAGAAAGGCTTTTTGTTTCCTTCTCTAGCTTATATTCCTGAGATTTCCAGGTCATGTCACATGCCATCTGAAGATGAACTAGTTTGGATCCTACTTAACTCCTAAGCCTACCCTAGCCCAACAGAACAGTAGAATAACATACAGTGGTAAATTTTCTACTAAAAAAATATACTCAGAGTTTAATAGTCTCTTGATATGTTATTTACCTTCTTCTAGTGAAAAGCCGAATTCTGAAAATGATAGTGCTATAAAAGCATAGATGGGCAATATATGTAGTCTCTCAACAGCCAAGTATCTCGTTCCTACTTCAGAGCTCCCTAGAGTGGGAAGAGCAACATTTTCAGATTATGTGATCTTTTTCTTTGCTTGTTCGTTTTCTTTTCTTTCTATAAGATTGGGAAGGATCTACAGATAAAAGCTGTAAAAGTTCACAACATACAAACAATTGGATTGATTCTCCCGTTTCTTTGTATCAAAAGCAAAAGGTTGGTAGCTTCAGAGTCTGCAAAGCTTTATGTACCCTTTTCCTTAATATTTTTCAGTCTACTAATAAGAGAAAGGGATATAAAAATGTGTCCATCAAGCTTGTGGCAGAACGCCACACATGGGCATGTCTAGAAAAAGCTATCACATCCCTGTAATAAAGGACACAAAAAAGTCCCACTGTTTCTGCAAGATAATTGGTGATTCCAAAGGATTCCATCTATCTAGCTGTACTCAAAGTGTTTTTGGAATGTGTTACAAGAATCTCAATTCGATTTTTGACAGTAATTTTAAAAGCTGTGTTTTTTTGTTTCTCTGAAGACTCCATAGCAGAACCAGTTCCAGAACTGTGCTTTTCTTAAGTCATATGTTGTATACATTGACAGTTTAACCAGGAAGAGTGCCTATGTGTTGCTTGTCATTCTGTGTGTAAGAATCTAACACAAATACATCTATTAGGATAGATGTATTTGTGTTACAACTGTATCTATGTTCCTGATCCCCCATCTTGTTCTGGCTATTTATACTATGAAGGCAGTAGTCATGGAACCAGAAAGGACAGAGAGAGCTTAAGAATGGAGAGAGTTGGGTAGTTTTTCAAATAATTTCAATGTATCGGGATTTTTTCCCCCTGAATGTTCCTCCCACAGTCCAAGCTTAGAAAAAAACCCATTTTCAAACTCAGTCTTTCTTTTGTTTGTTTCTTCCACCACATTCCATTTGGTCCTGTTTTATTTTGGACAGTCACTTTACCAACAGCTGGCGTCCTGAGCTGTTTAAATACTTTCCTTCCAACATCCTGTGGGTTAGTAAGAAAAGACAAACCAAAAATGTTTAAGGAGAAAGGTTCTGCAGTTCTTCAGATAACCAATCTTGCATTGAGCCTTATAAAATCCTGGTTTCCTGTTTAATATTAAGAAGCTCCCAGGAAAGTCAATTCCAGTGCCAGATATACAATATGATTTTTTAAGGAAATAAAATGGTTATATGAAAAGCAGTTGAAGAAAATGTCACATGCAGATGGGCTAAGTAGATTTCTTTGTCCCTATTAAAAATAATAAATTTTGAATTTTGAACACTCAGGGCATCAGTTCAGGAGTAAGCAAGGTTAAATGAGATAGCTTTCAAAGTAAGACATAATTAAACATTTAGATTAAGAATAAGTCTCAGTTGAATTTTCTTCTTTGCAGCAGAGTCCAGCTTTATACAACCAGCAGTAGGGGTTATAGTTTCCATATCACAAAAGAAGAGGATCTCTCTTCCTTCATTAAAAATTACAAATAAATGGATGGATGTTTGAAAAGTTCAGGAAGTCAGCTATCCAATGGCCCTAGTAGTGTTTCAAAAATGCTTTTTCATTTGTAGTTTTAATTAGAATCTGCTCATAATCAAACCCTAGATCTGCATTATTATAATTAGATTTGGTTAAAATAGACCTACAGGTATTTCATGAATACAAATGTTTTCCATTATGAATTTCAGGCTAGCCTCATTTTTAGCAATCCTGATGAAATCCTACCTGATGATTTGGATGTTTGGCATAATCTTTCCTAAGTGTCTCTTGTTTCTTCAGGAGATAAATCAAACCTTAGTTTACTAAGATGTTAAGATCAGTGAAGCAGACAGGAAAATATCTAGGGAAAATTTCAGAACAATTATGATTGAGCATTGATTAAGGTACATTTGGAATACTTACTTTTCAGCCTTGGTTTCACTTACATATAATAAGTCATTGTTGGGATATTTTAATATTGTGCAATTCCTCTTTTGCTAATATAGAAATAAGGAGTCAGTATTGTTAACTATTTGCATGAACTTTCTCTTCCTTTCTTTTCTTTCTCAGAAGAATTCTTTCTCAGAATTCTTTTCAATTCTGCTTTGTATGCATTTGTCCTTAAGGCTTGTTCTTGTGCACCAGAATTAAGCCCTCTCTTTTTCTCCAATTTTCTGACATAGGCAGATCATGTTGCTTGATGGTATTAAAGATATCATTACAGGATGTAAGTTATTCCATAAAGCTGCATTTGGTAATTGACTGATGGTGATTTTGTCAATGTCAGTGATGTTGAAGTGGTGCTCCAGTTGTTTTGGGATTGCACCCAAGATGTCTATTATACTAGGTAATGTGCTCTATTTCTGTAACTATTACAAAATATTTTGAAGATGTAATTTGTCTGCTAACCAGTAATGATGCAGTAGTGATAAGATTTATAAAGATTGCTGTTGCTAACTGGACACAATCTTAACAATGTTAATTGTTTAAATTTTAAACAGCTTAGGAGCCAAATATCTGAGCGAGTGTCTGTGCTCTCACAAATCCATCTCTCTGCAGGTCATAGCCTTTCTCATTTCCTTTCTTCAGAGACACCTACATTGAGCACATGAGAAATTGCCTTGTCCTACATCAATCTCAGACCATGAAATACACCATGGTCATCATGAAATATGCCATGAAATATTGTATTTGTCTCCTACTCTGAGTTTAGAAAAATTTGCAGCGATGTTGCAGTGGTGAACCGGATTATAACTTATACATTTTTAACCAACCACACTCAATGTAACTGACCAACCACATTCAATGTAACTGCATCTACATGGACAGAAGTATGCAGTCAGTACCTCAAGGCTCTGTTTTAGGCCCAGTACTCTTCAACATTTTTATCAATGATTTGAATGAGGGGATAGATGGGGAACTCATAAAATTTGCAGACAACGCCAAGCTGGTAGGAATAGCCAACACTTCAGATGATCAGCTTAAGATACAGAAGGATCTTGACAAACTTGAACATTAAGTGCTCTCTAATAAAATGAAATTCAATGGTGAAAGAAAAACCAAATGCATGAGTATAGTATAGCTATTACCTGGCTCAATAGTAGTAACTGTGAGAGGGATCTTGGAGTTCTAGTGGGCAATCACTTAAATATGAGCCAGCAGTGTGCTGCAGCTGCCAAAAAAGCCAACACAGTTCTAGATTGCATTAACAGAGGGATAGAATCAAAATCACGTGAAGTGTTAATACCACTTTATAATGCCTTGGTAAGACCACTGCATCTAGTTTTAGTCACCACAATATAAAAAAGATGTTGACACTCTAGGAAGAGTGCAGAAAAGAGCAACAAAGATGATTAGGGGATTGGATGCTAAAATATATAAAGAACTGTTGCTGGAATTAGGCATGTCTAGTTTAACGAAAAGAAGGAATAGAGATAGGGGTGGGAATCAGATGGTTCAGACCAGTTCAGGTGAACAGGTATCTCCAACAATCAGCTGGCCAGCTAACTTCACTCCAACGATCAGCTGGGCCCGCCCACTCGCCCCTTTCCTTTATCCTCTCAGCTGATTTGCATGGCAGAGTGGATTGCCAAGCCTCAGCTGTAGTTATTGTGTTACTACATAGAAGATAAGCTGGTTGTTTTGAAGCTGCGCATGCACACGCGTGCGAGAAGCGTGCAATCACCGAACCGGTTGTGAAACCAGTTGAAACCCACCACTGAGTAGGGATGACATGATAACAGTGTTCCAATATCTCAAGGGTTGCCACAAAGAAGAAGAAGTTGAGTTATTCTCTAAAGCACCAGAAGGCAGGACAAGAAGCAATGGTGGAAACTAATCAAGGAGACAAACGGCCTAGAACTAGGGAGAAATTTCCTGACAGAACAATTAAAAACAACTTGCCTCCAGAAGTTGTGAATGCTCCAACACTGGAAGTATTTAAGAAGAGATTGGACAGCCATTTGTCTGAAATGGTATAGGGTTTCCTGCCTGAGCAGGAGGTTGGATTAAAAGACTTCCAAGATCCCTTTCAACTCTGTTATTCTATTATTCTATTACTCTGTTAAGAAAGATGGAATATTTGTCAAATTTAAAAAATTATCAGTAAGAACACTCTTTTACTCCCTATTGTTAAAAGACCAGTGATTATGACACAAAAATAAAGAAAAGAATGTAGATTATCAATATATTCAGTACACTTTTGAATTGTCTCATTTTTTTTCACTAGAGGACAGTTGCACCATTAATTAAAAAATTATCAGTAAGAACACTCTTTTACTCCCTATTGTTAAAAGACCAGTGATTATGACACAAAAATAAAGGAAAAGAATGTAGATTATCAATATATTCAGTACACTTTTGAATTGTCTCAATTTTTTTCACTAGAGGACAGTTGCACCATTAATTAAGAATCATCCTAGAAGTATCATTAAAAGAAGTTAAACAGGTTAAACCTTTATTATTCCAAAGATCTGATTTATATTTGAGCTGCATTTGAAATAAAATCACTGTTGCTAATTTTAGAATATTTAACAATAAAGAATGTGAGTCTCATTAAGCTCAATTGCCTTCTCCTGACAACTTTCTAAATTTGGAGCTTTTTGTACATTGTGGCTTGGGAAGTTATCACTGTGTGGTTGAACACAGCTTGAACTTAATCTTTCTTCCTCAGGAAGGGAGATTCCTTCCTGTTGTTGAACTCAGGACCCAGGCTTCCTTCTCCAGGATGCTGATTTTGACTGATAGCACCTCACTGACTGCCTTAAACACTGCAATATGCTGACTTCAGCTAGGACGTTTTCTGGTACCTCCTGCCCTCTTGATGAAGAGTATCCTGTGCGTAAAACCATTGTGCAGTAAATATTATGTCCACAAAGCTGGGATTGGTAGGTACTCTTGTGAATATGAAAATAAAGGATTGCCTACGTCAACGTAGCTGGGAGTTACCAGGTGGAAGCTGAGGCCACAAACAGAATCAAAATATTGAACTTACAAAACAGGAAAAAAGAAAGAGATAGACTTTCTCACAAAAGAGGCAAAGAAAAACATATTTCAGCTGACACGAAACATTTTGTTTGGATTATAAGAATCTTCTATTTCTTACAAATACATATGTATGAATTAATTCTTTTCTCTCATATTCACATAATATATGGCAACAGTTAACAAAATATTGCAAGTTTTATAAATATTTAACTAGCAATTTTATACTATATTTATTCATTTTTAATTTTCATTTTGAAAATTAAAATTCCTTCATTTTGAAGGAACCTGGGTTAAATTCAAGGTATTTAAGGTTACAATAGCATGGAAAAAGTGACATGACTGTTTTGCACACTTACAACAGTTGCAGAATCACATGATCAAAATGAGAACACTCAGCAACTGGCATGCAGTGTCTTCAGGTCATGTGATCACCTTTTATGAGTTTCTAACAATTCTGACAAGCAAAATGAATGGGGAAGCAGGATTCACTTATCAACCATGTTACTAATGTAACTGCAGTGATACACTGTTTGAGGAAAATATATCAAAGCTGGTATATAATTGCTATATAAGAACATTTTTTTCTCAATGGGTTGTATTAATAAGGTGCTAAAACTGTTTGTAGAAGGATCATAGGAACCAAAAACTAGAAGAAAATTTTCTAATCATTATTTTGAAACAGATTTTCATATTTACTTTTTAAAACCATTCTAGTCAATAATTTATTGGAAAAATATTCTTGGGAATAGTATACAGTGAGTAGTAATTGCAAAATGTTTAATGCAAGGCAAATTTTCATTTCAAGTCTAAACCACGTGACTAGGGATGCATTGTATCATGAGGTAATGCTATTCTGAAATATATTCATATCTATTCAAATAAACTGTTTTACAAAAGAACAATTATATTTGAGGAACTCATTGTTACACATGCATTTTGTGAAGTAATCAGTAATCTGCCTTCTTTGACCTGGATTATTGCAGTCTTATTTTAACTTTGTTGTTTCTGTTTCTTTAATTGTTGTTGACTGCTATAAAACTTTGGTGAGTAGTAGCAGAACCATATTTTAAATTAGTTTGTCATACTGTAAACTTCTTTTGAATATTAAAATGAATAAGTATGAAATTAGTAAATGAATTGCAAGATGCAGTTGTTTTCTAACATCTGCCAGGCCATGGGACTTCGGTCCTCATGCTGTATTGTACCACTGTATCCAGAATTCTATAGATAAAAGAAATTTGGAAAATAACCTGAAAGAATAGGAATGTTTATCTAATTTAGGATTTCTTAATTTAGCTTTTGTATAAAAATGGCAATTTCCTTAACAATCTGGCAAGCTTCTTACTGTATTTCACACAGAGAGGCATACATACAGCACACATATCTTGAAAGAGGTTTGATTTATCTGAATTACTTTATTATTTATTGATGGACCATTACCTTTACAGATTACCTATACAGTGAAACTTTTAATGATTTAAAATATTGTCTTTGGCTCTGTTTATTAGAAGGCTTCTCTTAAAACTCTTATGTAAACAAACTCTGGGGATAATGATACTTCCTCCTTTATTTTCAAAAGGGTGAGGAGGGCCAGAGGATTGCTGCATTCTGACCCCTTCAGAACAATTTAACAGAGGGCAGCTCATGAACTTATGGAAGAAGGAAAACATAGGAAGGAGAATGTCATTAAAATAAATAATATTGCTGTTTCTGGACAGAGAAATGGGCAGAAAGACCAAACATTTCAAGAGGCTACTTTTCTTCCTATGCTGCTAGAGCTTGATATTTAAATATACATTCTGGAATGGTGCTTTTATAGTACCTGGGATAAACATAAGATCTAAGAAACAGGATGGATTCTACTACCTCAAATTTATGAGGGACAAGAAAGAAATATATAGCATTTCCAGTTATCCTTATACAAATACATTTATCTTATTTGGGAAAAAGAAGGAGGCATATTATGAAACAATGGCTTTAGACAATAAAGGAAAAATGAAGTATTTTGCCTCAAGATTCCTCATCTTCAGTATATTTTAAGAGCCTAGGTGGCGCAGTGGTTAGAGTGTTGAACTGCAGGCCACTTCTGCTGATTCAATCTAGCGGTTCAAAT
>JANHFL010000315.1:0-18175 GCA_032468155.1 Oxyrhabdium leporinum
ATGATGATGATGATGATGATGATGATGATGATGATGATGATGATGATGATGATGATGATGATGATGATGATGACAACGACTCATCTGTCCCCTGAAAGTGGAGATGGTGTACAATCTGAAACCAACTGGACATATTTTCAATAGAGACATTGCTCCAGTGTCCTCCATCCTCACTCATTCTCTACCCGATCATAGAGAAGCAAAATGAAGATAAATTCAGAAGGATAAATGCTTCAGCTAAACTAAGTTAGCATTTAATTTCAGGTTTACTTTCTAAGGTGTCACTTCTTTCCATATTCCTCACTGATTTCAGTCAAGGCAGCTGGTGATTGAAATAACTTTTCAGTTCTGCTAGCCTAGCTTTAGAAAATTCTCTCTAGAAAGACTCAATTGATTTTCTCATCTGTAAAGAACTTTTCATTTTTCTTCCAAAGTTCTCCGTAGCTTTCAATTATTGCAATATTTTCATTCCAGAGGTTCAGCCTCGTTAGTTGTTGCAGCCAAAATAAGAGCCTCCGGAGCTCCAAAATGTAGTACAACATATGGCCTTAAGATGAGCAAATATGGAACAGTGTAATTTACTGTGGACTGATTACATTGGCAGATGCTTTATGCTTCTGTTTTTGTTGTTTTTAGTTAGTTTCAAACATCGTGTCTCGAAATTATGCGAGCTACTTTAAAAATACAATAGAATGGTGTATGATATCTAAGTTTTAAATAAACATTAATCCATCTGTCAAGTAGATTAGGCTGAGAGTGAACTTCAAAGCTAAGCACGGGCCTAAATAAGAAGACATGAAAATAATTACTTTCTCCCCTATGTCCTTTGATCCAAGACAAACGGAATTCATTTTGTCCTGACCAAAGATACTCCTTTTAGAGGAAAATAGAATACTTCTCTTGCAAGGGTGTCAAATGAGAAACAAACAATCGTTACTTCACTAAGATTAGGAGCAGATTTACTCTTGTGTCGTGCTGGGCATCCTTTCCACCTGGATGAGAAGATTTTAGAAGCACACATCTAATAATGTTGACAGTTTATGCAAAACTCATTTAGCAAGCTTTTTAATTTTTTTTTTTAACCTCATTCTAGCATTTGCTCTTTATGGTTCATTTTGGACGCAGATGTGCAAAACAAGAGGGGAGATTTGTCACAAACGTGATGCCTTCACCCACCACTGTCACACCACCCATTGACGGCTAATCAAACCAGATGTATTGCTTAATAGTTAGGTCATGCCTACAACTTGATATCAATGCAACAAGAGAAGCCTAAACTTATTTTGGAATGTTAAGAAAATACAATGGAATGGTGTGAGTCATTGCTAAATGAACAGTGAGATTCCAGGTGTTAGATTTATACTCTCATGAAGTCAGAAGTGCAAAAAAAAAGAGTTTTCAGAGCAACAAAACCCAACAGAACCAAGGGACTAGCCTAAGATTCCCATTTGAAGGAAACATCTCCGGTATCTGGTTTGACCAGAGACCTAAATGAATCCACCATTTCATCTCTACAACAGTGAGACCTGGATTTAAGAGAAATAGGCCAAGAGGCCCAAGGTTAGCTTTGGGAATAAGTTAAACCCCACGAGCACATTATTAAGTGCTGTGTTGCAGTTTTGGTGGTGTTTAACTAACAGTAGAATTTATGAAGGAATTAATTAAAACCTGCCAGACATACAGCTTACCTTGAACAAATTGATTTATGTGTTTTGGGAATGTGCTACAGAAAGGCCTGACTGCATTTGTATGATAAATAAAACGTCACAGGAATAATTGCACCCAGGATCCAATTGTTAAATGGTTTTGATTATGGTAAAATATAGGTTTATTGGACAGGTTGGCTATGATATGCATTTATTGGCTGCTCCTTACATAACTTCATGTCAGGGACTTAATCCTCCCTCAGATAAAGTGCTTCTGAACATACTGGGTAAGGTGTACCTGATTAAACCAAGAAATGCAATTAGGGGATGAAATGGAAGACTATTGGACAATTGATTTATGGAATAAGAGCATTTTTATCATCAGGTACAACTGTAACTGGGACCAGGAACTCCATTGCTAAGCGGCACAGTTGCAAAAAAATAATAATAATCATGTGTCCAGACTGACTTAACACAGCAGTTCTGGTAGTGGTTGCTAAGCACAATGTCACATGACCACAACTTATGACCTCCTACGAGCTTCTCCA
Source organism: Oxyrhabdium leporinum (assembly GCA_032468155.1). Classification (NCBI taxonomy): domain Eukaryota; kingdom Metazoa; phylum Chordata; class Lepidosauria; order Squamata; family Cyclocoridae; genus Oxyrhabdium; species Oxyrhabdium leporinum. The sequence goes on from JANHFL010000315.1 coordinate 2,195, forward strand.
TTGACTTTGCTTGTTGGAAGCTGGCAGCTGGCCACCTGAATCCAAAATGACATCTGTATCTTGTGATATCATCTGTTCAATGACAACATGAAACATGTGGAATTGCTGGCCTGTCATGAGCAGAAAGAATAACCTTGGGGAACAGGAGGAAGAGCTGCTACCAAGACAACGGTTAGATAAAAGAAATCTGAGTCCAGACCATAATTGTAATTAGAGTAAGTGGCTCTTGTCCTGTTTCTCTTAAATTCAGAGTCAACATCTGTAAGACCCCCGCCTAGTTCTCACAAAAATAAAGGTGCGGGGGGGGGGAAGCACATTCACACTTGCAGGATTCTATTAGTTTACTGCTATAAAAGTATTATAAGCATTCATAACTTTGGTTTCCTAGTCTGATCTCTCTTGTCTACCTGGTCTATCTAATCAAGGAGAGAAGTAACCTGAAATTAAGGAAAAACTTCCTAACAGTGAGAACAATTAACCAGTGGAATGCCTTGCCTTCAGAAGCTGTGGGTGCTCCATCACTGGAGATTTTTTAAAGAAGAGATTGGACAACCATTTGTCTGAAATGGTATGGGGTCTCCTACTTGAGCAGGGGGTTGAGCTAGAAGACCTCCAAGGTCCCTTCCAGCTTTATTCTGACTGATTGAAAAGCAGACAATATCCCCCATACAGACAGTCTTGGATATTTATATATCTACTGCCCCCCTTGTTGAGAGGAATTATTTGACATTATCATTTCATCATTAAGAAAAGTAGGTCAAGCAACTTCAAATTCCACTAGTATCAAATCAGCTTCATGTTTCATCCATTGGCCTCAAAACAAACAAATATAATCTGGGCTTGGGTTCACCTCCCACAGTAACATTCATGGGAGAGTTCATTTGGGAGCCGGAATTTCCTAAAGGCAAAAGGGCCAGTTCCATCAATGACAAAATGCTGCTTCAGATGAAGCATGAGAAATTTAGGCAGCACATAATAAAGGCAAGACAAAGAGCAGTGCTAAATTTAAATTACTTTACCAGATGTAAGAAGGGACTGCATTCTCAGATGGAAGTAGGCAATCAATTGATTTAGATCTAGAGGGATCCATAGGGTATGTATGCGAAAACCTGAAAAATGGAAGGGGGGGGAATTGCAATTCACATTCCATCCCTTATGAATGTGCTTGTAATGTTGATTTGCACACGAAAGGATATTGGCTTGGATTGCAACACCATCCACACCATTTGAATTCATTGATAGATGCTGGAGTTTATTCTAGTCCATTACTCTCTCTCTCTCAGCCCTAGGAAGGAGGCTGTGGAAATCAAATTCTGAAAACTTGCCAAGAAAACTACAGGAATATTCGTGGGAGTCCCTAGGCGTGAACCCTGACATGAAAGCAATAGTAGTAGTAGTAATAATAATAATAACAACAACAACAACAATAACAATAACAACAATAACAATAACAATGAGAATTCTCATCTTTCCATGCCTTGTTGAACATCTGGTTATTCATCTGCTGAGTTTCATTTAATCAAAACTTGACAACTGCTTAATCATGTTTGTTAGCTAAACTGCACAGAACAGCTGGATTGACCTTGGAGATCTTCTCACCTAACCCCTTGCTCAAGGCAGGGAGACTCTATACCAGTCAAATGGTTGTCCAAACTATTTTTGAAAATCTCCAGTGATGGAGCACCCCCAACTCTGGGAGGCAAGCTGTTCCATTGATTAATTGTTCTCACTGTCAGGAAATTTCTCCCTACTTCTAGCTTACATCTCTCCTTAACAAGCTTCCACCCCTTATTTCCAGTCTTGCCCTCTGGTGCTATGCAGAATAAGTCACTCCCCTTTACTCTCTGACAATCTCCAAGTACTGGAAAACAATTATCTTGTACCCCTAGTCCCCCTCCCACACGAGTCACACATCCCTGAACCAGGACATACTTAAACAAGCCCTTGAAAGCTGGTTCTACTACTCTCTTAGTTCAGCATAGGTGATGGATCTCTCTTGTGAGAACCTAATTTTTGAAACGATGCTTTTGAAATGATTTCGTTTTTTTTTGCTGATACAGTTCTGTGTTTTTGTCGTGTTGTTCTTGTTGTGTTTTATACACCGCCCAGAATTGTAACAGATTGAGATGGCCTAGAACCCTCATAAATAAATAAGCAAATCACTCCGTGAAGCCATAAATTAGAGTGGGCAGAATCCTCCACCGTGGAAATAGAAAACCTTTGGACCTATTTTATTTTTGCCTGGTGAGGGGAAGAGTTAGATGGTTTCCTGAAGGTTTTGAAAGCAACCAAACAAAGCCATATTGTAAGCTGCAGAAAGGGGAAATCCAATCTGCATAAGAATGCCTGTTTTAAAGCGAACTCACTACCAACATATTATACACTTTTTAATGGAAAAATGCCTCTCGGTGTTATAATCCTTTTTGAAAACGCAAACGAAAAATATCTTTCAAGGAATGCTTGGAAATGTAGCTTTGTAAAAAATGTAGGTTCATTGTGATGAGGTTCTCAGAAAAGTGTCCTGTGCTCAGATATTTCCCTGACTACTGTGGCCCAGATTTCCCTGTCCTGTTCTGGGTTTTTATTATTGCTATTATTATTATTGTCAAACACCAGGGAAATCAGGAGATCCAGGCAGTTCAAATGGGTATAAAGATTAATTGCAAGCTTAAGCTCTCTACAAGAATCTGAACTACCAACAGCCCAAGCAAATTGGCAGTAGATAAGAGTCAATGGAATCAAGAAGGGCTGGACTTAGATCTCTTGTGGGCATGAAGGGATTCAAGACTGATGATGCATTTGACCCTTCCCTCGGGCTCAGCTTGGTCATCTTCTACAATTATTATTATACAGAAGACTGTAAAGTCTCAGCTGCCATTCTTTAGCTGATACTGGCTTTCATTTGCATCAAATTCTTCCCAAGAGCCTAGGATATCATAATATTTGCAATAGTGGTGAATATCTGTAGCTCAGGTGTAGGATAAGGGTGAAGGTTTGTTCTCTGAGCTTGTGGGTTGGTTTAAAGTTTAAAATTTTGCTGAAGATGTTACCTAGCTGGTAATGAAATGTTTGGAAACCAACCCACAAGCTCGGAGAACAAACCTTCACCCTCAGATCATAATGTATCAGCATAATTTTATGTGCATATCCAAGCAGCGTGGCCTTTTTGTATTTGACATAGAAATTTTATGAATGTGCAGATTATCTAAGTGACATCCAAGGTTTTTCTGGTATGGCTCCCAGTATGCCAGTAACTGTTGGGACCACCACCACAGCTGATTTATGCCACAGGCTTTCCATTTTTAAATTTATCAGCTTATTATGACTACGGCATAAAACTGAGAACTCCAATGGCCTCGTTCTCTGTTTGAAAACAATCGAGCCACGAGGGACAGGAAGACAAAATTGGTTTGTCTTTCAACACATCAATAGTGCCCAGTACATGGAAAAAAAGTCCTGTTGAATGTATCAGCTTTGATGTTGGACGCTTGAAGCTAATACTTAAAAATGCTTCTTTGTTTGGGGAAATTTTATTCTTTTCATTGCAGCCAGGAGGGCAGGACTTTCCATAGAGGACTTTCTCCATAATATCCGTTAAAAGAAAAGCAGTTGTATACAGTTCAAAATCCCACCTACCATTTGGAAATCAAGCCTGTTGCTGCATGACTTAACTATTCTGCATTGCTTAACTATTTTATTCTATAACATCCAAAGGGGTCGCGATGGCTCAGCGGTTAAGAAGCTGAGCTGGTCAGCTGGAAAGCTGATACCCTGGGTTCAAGAGACCCAGTCCCCGTGTGATGGAGCAAGCTCCCGTTCTTGCCCCAGCTCCTATCCACCTAAGCAGACAGAAAGCATGAAAATGTGAGTAGATAAATAGGTACCACTTTGGTGGGAAGGTAACTGTCAACTCTCAAAGCGGTTCTAGTTGAAACCATACTTTACTTTGCTTTGTTTTTAAGTTGCCATGCATATGGGAGGGAGGGGGATGTGAAGAATGTTTTCCTCTACAGTGCCAGACATAACAGCAATAAGGCTCCTGAGAACCAAGGTCAGCTAAATGTGCCCTGCTTGGTTGGTTAACGTGACCCGTGACACAAAAGGGGTGGGCAATATCTACTCTTTAATTATACCAAAGCATGGGAATTATTCAAAGTTAGTTTCACATTTGAACGTTTCAATACGATGTACCCAATAAACAGGATCTTTGAGAAAAGCCACAGGCTCAGAGTCTTGAATTGAGTGGGAGCATTACTCGGAATCATGACAGAAACAGCATTCCGTGTTTCACCGCATGCTCTGTGCTGCGGCGTGATGCCATGCTGCCGCACGACCGCAGAAACATCTTCAGACAATGCTGGCTCCTTTAGCTAAGAAATGGAGATGAGCACAGACACAGACCCCGAAGAGTCAGACATGACTGCACAGGGGAAACCTTTGCCTTTATTAACATTCAAAAGTGAAAAACAAAGGCCTCAGCTGTTATTTCTTTCCAGTAACAGTACATGTGTGCATTTGTAGGGGGATATAATGTTTAAATAAAACAAAAACCTCTATTCCCCAACCTATTGCTTTCATTATATATATATATAAAAAAGAAGAGTAATTTCCATTGGGTTTTGTATGGATAGGGGGATCTGGAAGACATCTGCTACATGTTTACCTATCAAAAACTGAACATCGGAGTACATTGAATTACCCGGAACATCTTGGTTTGCTATCCCTGAAGTGGAAAACACTCAGAGTTGTGAGGAAATCAAATACTGTTCCAAGCAAGGCAGTTTCTTTGCTTCTCCCCTCAATGAACAGCTTGTTGATGTAGCCTCTGAATAATTTAACATCTTATAAGGTTGGAAAAGCGTTGCTGCCCAGGGGGAAAGATATGCATGGTGCAATACCCCAACATATGGCGAGAGAGCTGTTAGTAGAAACTTGGCCAAAGGCATAAGTATCCATAGAAGGGTCAAAAAAGCCAAGATGGTATCCATAACCTTACACGGCTGAAAGGTTTAGAGCAACCTGAGCTACAGTGCAATATTTACGAGAGTGACTCACACTATCTTTGAAGTGATCGATTGAAAAAGATATTGTGACTTAATTTGCACAATATCCTAAGTTATAAAGTGTGGTTTGGGCACCACATGGCTGACTCTTTGAGGTCACTTGGGGAGTTATCTGTACCCTCAGCTAGATAAAACCCCCAAGTGGCCTCAATGACTCTCAGAGGGAGCGCTAACAATCAGATGACTGCAAAGAAATATGATCCTTCCATCCCCACCACCACCATCCAGTCAGAAGTGATAAAGGATAAGGAGTGAAATGTCTTCTTCCTCAAGGAAAAAACGTGGTCCAGTTGCCATTTGAAAATATCACCTTTACGACTAGAAAACAAGGCTATCATCAGGTGGCAGGATTGAAGCTGGTGTCATGAGAGACTGAGATGCTAGAAAGAGCTTTTTGTAAGCAAATAAAAAGATGGGAAAGACCTTCAAGCTTGGGGGAAAAAAGAAGAACAAAAAAAACCTGCTGATTCTCAAAGGTGGTAGGATGTGGCCAGAAATTTTGGGACCACGAGAGAGAGAGAGAGAGACAGAGAGGGAGGTAGGGAGGGAGAGATAGAAGGTTTCCTGCATGCTGCTGTATGCAGAATTTCTTCATATAAACCAGCCTTCTAATTCTCTACAATCAAATTCTTCTTTGTAACTGCTTGAGAACATACAGTGGAGGCAAGGATAGCCATGCTGATGCCACCTGCCCAAGAAGGATGCCCTATACCAATGCTTTTTTTTTCTTTCTATAAAACTTTCCATAAGAAGTTCACCTTCCTTTGTTTTCCATGTTTCATTAAATGCCAGAGAAATATCTTAGGAGAGAATGCCTCCCATCAGACTTGTTCCCAGAATGGCCACAATGTGATTGAAAGATATATCGCCATCAATCAGCTTCCATCACTTTTCAGCAAAGCAATTATGTTGAACAGATCTTCATTTTAAAAAAAGTAACATGGATGCTTAAACTCTCTTGGAATCAGGTGAATATAGTGGTCTCTTTCAAAGGTGAAAAGAAATTCACAAGGCAAATTTCCGATGTACGAGTTCTAAATACCACCACGATTCTCATAACATCTAAATTTTCCATGTAGTTATTTGATTTGGGGGACTTTGCATGATAGCAGAGGCCAGTCAAGTGCTTTAGAGAAAAAAGTGGGTAATTGGTCTTTTATGTTATCTTTTTTGGGGAGGGACCCCCATATTTTCTGATTCTGCTTTCACATTGCATAAAACATCTCCTTTTCCTAAATAAACTCATAGACATCAAGCTTTTGTAGAAGAATAAGCTATGTTTAAGCCAGCACTGGACAGTCTGGTATAATTGTTATGATTTGTTCTTCTTGTGTAGGACAAACGTCGCAGTTAATCTTTTCTGAGTTTTAATCAGTGGGGAAAGCAAGGCGTAATTAACAAATTCTTTCTGCTGTTTTATAGAGTGCGCCATCTGTGAGCTTTTCAACACAATCTCTTATCTCTGTCATACAACTTCAGGTTTCTAGGAAAGGGCTCAAAAACGCCATTTTTTCACACCCTCCCTGTCACCACCATCACTCAATCCAACAACTATTTCTGGAAAAGGGAAACAATCATGATTTAGCACCGGGCGGCAAACTTTGGACTGTTTCTACATCTATGATGCCAACCCATTTTCATGAATGACTGAGGAATAGAAAGGGAGAACGTAAGATTTTCAATGACAACCAACTGGGTAGGCACGATTGATATTCTGAGAGAGAGAACATCTTAAATGTTCATAATACGTTAGAGAAATGGGTGGAAAATTTCTGAATGAAATCCTCTAAAGACCGATGCTGACTTCACTTAGGAAATATGTTAAATATCCCTTATAGGATGAGCATTGCTTGGCTAAAGAGTAGTACAAGCGAAAAGAATCTTGGAATAATAGATGATCACACGCCAAAGATGAGTCAGTGGGAATGAGCAACTGCTGCAAAGGCAACTAAAATTTTCAGCAGAGACCTTGCTTGATGTAGTTGAAAGGATGGTGCAGAGAAGCAGGTCAAGAAATTCTGCTCTCTCAAAGATAATCTAAAGATACCAACCAGAAGGCAGATGCTCGTTGAATGATAAAGGGGGGGGGGGGATCTTCATCAAAGGAAAGAGTTCAATAGAGGAACCAAGCCAAGGCATAGAAGTCATGGATGTGTTCAAGCAGTCATTGAATTATCAGAGATTGATAGAAAGGGACCGGATCCTTTCTAGCCTAGAAGTCTAGCTTGCATTTCAGTGCCGTGTTAAGATGGAAAAACATGCAAACCAGCCAAACTTTTGAGAAAGCTGAGTTTTAGATTCAGTTTGTTTGAAAGAGTCCAGCTTTGGTTTGGCTCATTTGTGTGTCTCAATACAATTGGGCCCCAGGCTTCTAGTCTTCGAAGCTTGATATGTTTTCCCCCCCCCCACCCAAATCTCCAGAAGCTAAATCTATATGACACATTTTCCTCGAGTTGATTTGCATCTTGATAGGCCCCCCAGACACGTGTGACTCTTCTGCTTCACATGTGACAGAGGCCTCGGCAGCTATGGCATGATGGCACAATCTCAGATCAGAGGCATCAACACGAAGGAGGGAAGGAGAGTAATTGTCACAACACAAGGATTCCTCCTTCCTTTGCTCATCAATAACCATAAACACTTCAGCTTGCCAGCAGCTTTCCTCCTCAACGTGATGCTAAAATTTGCATTTACTCATAACGTTGTTATCTGGCAGTTTTATCACTGAAAACAATCCCCAAATAGAAATCACTTTAAGAAAAACAACACTTTATGGTGAGTAGAATATCCTTTAGAAAAACATAATTCAATAAAAACACATGTATATGTACATGTACACATCACACACACACAGAGAGAGAGAGAGAGAGAGAGAGACAGAGAGAGAGAGAGAGAGAGAGAGAGAGAGAGAGAGAGAGAGAGAGAAGCTTTAGAAGAATAGGATAATTTTTTTGGTTACACAAACAGGTTTCAAGAGAGGGGGGTCTTTATGATCCCAACTAAGAAGAGATTATGCAGTAGCATTAAGACATTTTAAAATAACCTTTAATTTAATGTTAAGAAATAGTCTTAACACAATGCAACTGGGTAATGGAATGGAAGGAATTGTTTGGAACATGGTGAGTCCTCTTTCATTGATGCGCTAAAAAGGAGTGTAGAGAACAGATGCAAGCAAAAAAAAGTTATTTAGAAAAAGGGAGTAATCCTCCAAAGGATTAAGATCATGAAGGAAATGTGTTCAAATATTTTAGAGCCATTTTAACAGAACAATCACTTTTTGAATATGAGTTTCCTCTTTGAGCCTAAATGTCTTAAGGGTCAAATACTAATTTAAATTTTGCTTTGTCTTATTAGGAAATATCTGCTATCCAGGATTTCTTCTACAACTAATTCTTTCAAAGATATCTCTCTGTCCAGGTATGTTTACCTCAAGGTTTTCAGCATGCTCAACCTGTTTCTTTCTTTTTATCACAATATTTGATTGCTCTGTCATTCATAACTGGTATTTTCTCCTTTACTAAATGAATAAAACAAGAAGTTACCAAACTGAAATGTCACAAATTCATCCTGAAAGAATTCATCCCTTCCAAGCTTTGAGATGGCATGTTGACCATCTTCCCTCTTTCATATTTCCTTTACTCCCTTCTTTTCGTAGGTGCCACAAGGGAGAGAGGAGCCATGATAGCAAAGGGAATCCACCTTCTCTGGATGCTCTTTTCATTGGCTTGGATAGTCTTGGAGACAGAAGCTGCCAGTTTTGAAATTTTCAAAGAGAGGAATGTAGATTATCCAAAGACCATCCCTCCAAAAGATGTCAGCTACTGTGACTATATGAAGAAGTCCAGACCCATAGCTCACTTACCATTTAATACATTTATTCATGCCCCCGGAAATCGTTTAACACAGATTTGCCCTAAGGACTATGACGGTCCATTGATATCTGCCAGTAGTTTTCCAATTACTATTTGTTCTTATATTGGTAGAAATTTTGAAATTTCTTTAACTCGCAAGATTTCATTATTTTGTCAGAATGGATTGCCCATTGAATTTAGAGGAATGATGGGTCCACTGAATTTCTCAAGACCTATTCGCGTGACAATATTCTTCAATAAGGAGTGAGGTAGACCAAGAATATGCTTTGCTGAATCACTGCGTTAGATCCAACCTGGTAGTTTTCAGAGGGTCAGATTTGCCTTCCATTCTTTGGGGGTTTCTTTCTGTCTTCTTTCTTCCTTGCCCTTTTGCCCTTATGATTAATGAAGTTTCAATTGCCTATTTCGGGAGAGTTCTATCAGCCCTAATGAGTCAACCAGTCATGGAAGTGATCACCAAATGAAGGCTAAAGCCCCTGTATTGAAATGGGCTGTAAGAAAAGAATCTTGTGAGTCTCATTGTGCTGTTCTTCTTTCATTCTTCTCCATAATAACCTGAGCAGTGAGAACTTTTTCCTTACTCTGTAGTTGAAGTGATGTGATTGAACCTTTATTGGGGGGTAAAGGAAATATCCCCTATCATGCATGAAATCTTTCTTTAAGCATCCAATTATATTTAGTTCAGTCTTTTTTCAGACAACTGATGGGGCTTATCATGAATGGGGAAGGGGAGATAGCAAGGGTGGAGGAGGGGTGGCCAATAACTTTGATTTGAGTGAATCAGAATAAATACATTCACCTTCTGAGACTGAATATTTCTTCATCGGGTTTGTTTTCTCTCTTGTTACAAACTTTTTTTTTTCACTGTCAGATACTGCGAAGTCCTCTTTAAAGATGGAGTTGGCAACTATGGTTTAAACTCAAATGAGCATCCCTTCAATAAGAATTTTCGTTTCCAGTCTCCCTAGAGCATCCAGAGCCCAGGGAGAGGTTGTTTTTGCTCTCCCAGAGGATCCAGGAAATCCTCTAGAACCCAGCCCTCCCAGACGTTCGGTGATGTTCAACTTCTTTTAAGGGGGAGGGGGTCTTACAATTCTGACAGAATAAATTGTAGGGTCCCAGGATGCCTTCTCTCCTTTTCTGATATCAACATCAGAATGATGCTAAGTTTTAATTTGATCTAAGAAATTAGCAGCCACCACTCCTCTCTTAGTCTTTCTAAAGAATCCAATGTCTGTTACACTCAAAGCAGTATTGATCACGAAGGACTGACCATAATGGCTTATGCATAGGGTTAGGGGAAATGCTTCAAGCACTATGAATGCATAGCATATAATTGTCTGAAGTTTGACAATGTCTAGGTTTCTGCTTTATTGACAATTCTGTCATGCTTATGGTGGAGGAAAGACTCAAAGGAAGGAAAGTAGGTAGCACCAGTTGCATGCAATTTTCTTAAGCAACTTGTTCTTTCACAGCCTGTATGCTACAAATTCTACATCTGTCTATATTGTTGCCCATATGTGACCAACTGTTCTCCCTTTAGCTGTTGAAGAGAGAAAAATGAAACAAAAATAATAAAAGAGTTGCCTATATACACCTCTCACATATCCTTCTTTACTCAATTCCCTTTAATTTTATTTCAGAACCATCCCATTTTATTTCAGAATCATCCCAGAGGCGGCAGGAGCTCTGTGGCTGATTGTTTGGGGTTGAGAAAAAAAACTTCTACTTTTAATTAAGTGAAAACCAAGGGGCCCTTCAGAGTTGGTTTTCACCAGATATGTGCCAATATGATATTTCCAATAAAACTATTCTTTGAGGAATCCACCTGCCTCAGAGATTTTGCTTCTGATGGATCTATTACTTGGAACCCTGACATCTTTCCTCTGCGGTCAGGAAGGGATAAGGGGAGGGGGAGATTGTCATTATTGCTGTCCTGTGACAAATTATTTCTGAATGGGATTTTTTGTGTCTCTTCTTCAGATGGCACAAAGTCTGACTTTGAGAAAGTATTTTGCATTGATAGGAACTCCTACTTATGAATCTTCTAGTTCTTCCATTTTTTGAAGGATAATTTGTCACAGGACAGCAATAATGACAATCTCCTTTATAAGTGTGACAGAAATATCATGATCTTCCTTCAGAAGTAACTTTGCGTTATTCAATAAAATGTATTTTTGTCTCATTTTATTCCAATTAAGAATTAGTTGCATGATTTATATCAAAAGTTTGAAATGCACCAGATCATCATTTTTTTAAATTTATTTTTTGCTTTAACATCTGCAGAAATGATCAGCATGGACTGGCAAAGATGACTTAGACATGAGCTTAGGGGCAGTGCTTCAAGCCCTTTGAAGACATAGGAAAGAAAGTTAAAATTTAACAGATGAAAAACTAAGCACTTCCAGGATGTTTACAAATATTACACAATGTAGAGAGCATGTACCACCCAAGATTACAATAGGGAATAATGACCAGCTTTTAGTCTCAATTTCTTTCTCCTGATGTCTGGTGCCATTCTCCCTATATAAGCCACCATTGAAAACTCAAGAGGAAGATATTGTTTGTATCTTGCTACAGGTAAGTCCTTTGTGTTCATGGACTTCTCCATCATTTCAGTGAAGGTAGGAATGATTTGAGCAAGATAAGAAGAATGCTTATTCTTCTTTGCCAAATGGAATTCCATGGAATAGCCCACTTAAATGGCAAGCTATTGATTTAAAGAAAGAACAGAGCAAGTAGTGGAAACTGAGTGTTGGAGATACACAACCTTAGGATCAGAAGTGAACTTCACTGGAAAGAAAGGATGCGGCTGCATCGGGTACACCTGAAGAGGCATTGCAAGGCAGGAATCAGTCATTATTTTACTGTCATAGATTCCATGTTCACCTTCCATTATGGGAATTCTATTCCCAATGGGAATCGGAAGATGTAACTGTATATCAGAATGACATTGAGGAAGTAGGATAATGACATGCGACCAAGGAAATAGTCAGATAAAAGGCAGCTTAACTGGCAACAGGAACAGGCCTGGGACAAGAGGCTCTGAATAAACCCTTCCTGGTTTTGAGTGAAAAGGGGATGGGGGAAGAAAGATACTTTCAGACATACAAGATTCTATTAATGTAAATTTACAGTAAAGTAGAATTGGCTAATCTGGTTGTGTTTCCCGTCTGGTCTACTTGTAAGGCTGACAGAGAACAACAAGTATGGGAGAACTCAGAAAGGGAACCCGAAGAGGCATTGGTGGAGCACAAATCTTGCCTTCTCCTAAAAACTTTTCAGATCACGAACAAAACTATCATTCATTTCATTCTCTAAACGCCATTCCTAAATGATATATTATAATATCAATTACATGTTTCACACTTCATATTTGATTTCCAGATCCGTCATTCATAGTTGTCGTGATTTTGTTCAGATCTAGCTTTCACAAAAGAACTGGGAGAAACTAGAAAACATTCTGGTTTTAGCTTGATATTAAGTTCTGAATGAACTTCTACAAAGAGAAAGCAAGACAGAGAAAGAGACAGAGAAAGAAGAAAAGGTTCAAGGAATAGGATTGAATTATTTAGTTACATAAACAGGTTTCAAGAGGGGAGGGTCTTTATGATTCCAAATAAGAAGAGATTAAACAATGGCATTAAAGCACTTTAAAATAACCTTTAATTTAGTGTTCAGAAATAAACCTAACATAAATCAACAATGGAAATAATTGTCTTGGAAAATGCTGAGTTCTATTTGATTGATGCCCTAAAGCAGGATTGTAGACAACAGATGAAAGAAAAAATATAGTTGTTTATAAAGGAGTAATCCTCGAAATGAAAATAATGAAAGAAGGCTATTCAAATATTTCAGAGTCATTTTAATAGGACAATCTCCTTCTAATGTGTATTATTCTGGATCTGAATGTATCAATGGGTCAAATCCTAATTTGAATTTTGCTGTTGTCTAGAAAAAGGAACTAATCCTCCAAATTAAGGTAATGAATGAAGATGTTCAAATATTTTAGAGTCATTTTAACAGGACAATCACTTTTAGAACATGAGCTTGCTCTTTGAGCCTAAATGTCTTAGGGGTCAAATACTAATTTAAATTTTGCTTTGTCTTATTAGAAAATATCTTCTCTCTAGTATTTCTTCTATAACTAATTCCGTCAAAGATATGACTCTGCTCAGGTATTGTCATGCCCCAGTATCAGTGGTGAAATCTATTTTTTTTTCACCACCAGTTCTATGGGTGTGGCTTGGTGGGGATCATGTGACTGAATGGGTGTAGCCAACTCAATGTCACTCATGGCAAGGTTGGGGTGATGGCACCTTGCTGTGAGTGACGTCGAGTTGGCCACGCCCACCCAGTCACATAACCGATGCTGTAGAGATGACGATGCTGACTGCCTGCCAAATGCAGACAAAAGGTTAGTCGCAAAAAAGAAGGCAAAGAGGTGGCGGCTGGAGGCTTCTGGTGCCACTTTTTGCCGGCACGAAGGGCCTGCAGCCATCACCTCTTTGCCGGCCGGAACAGAGCCGGGAGTGGTGGCTGGAGGCTTCTGGCACCACTTTTTGTTGGCACGAAGGGCCTGCAGCCATCACCTCTTTGCCGGGCCAGAATGAAGTGAAGCAAGCGGCAGGCAAGCTCCGGGGACCGGGGGGGGGCAGTTAGCCAGGCCATGCGGGGACGCAGCACCACTGGGAAGTGAAGCAAGTGGTGGTAGCAGCTTACTTACCCAGGCAGGCAGTCAGATCAGGAGCAGTTGGGGCACAGGGAAGTCCTCGTGCGAAGGCAGGTAGAGACACTGTGGTGACTGCTTGGTAAACTTATATAGGCTGCTAAGCCTATGCTGGGGTGGGGAGGCGAGATGAAGAGTGATTGGGCGAGCGGTGGGTTGGTGGATGGGATGGGGTGAGCATGGGGCAGGGGACAGGGTGAGCAGTGAGTGGGCGGGCAGGGCCAGCCAGAGGTGATATTTGCCGGTTCTCTGAACCAATCAAAATTTTCCCTACCGGTTCGCTTGAACTGGTACGAACTGGCTAGATTTCACCTCTGATTATAATAGAAGGAAGATGAATTTACAGGAAACATAGCAGGGGTGTCAAACTCAAGGCCTGGGGTCTGGATCTGATCTATGGTGTGCTTAGATCTGGATGATGGAACTGCCCTGGAAACAGCAAAGGACTAGCCTGCCTCTGCTAGTGAAAATGCAGCCCTCCTGAGCTCTGTTTTCACTGGCAGAGGGTTGCAGGAGGCTGTCGCAACCAAAAACAGAGCTCGGGAGCCCGTTTTTGCTTGCAGAGCGTTCGGGCCACCACAGGCACCCCTGACACGAGTGATGTCGAGCTGGCCAGGCCCAACCCAGCCCCCCAAGATCAAACACAATCCTGATGTGACCCTCAATGAAATCGAGTTTGATGGCCACCACATAACTGCATCCTTCCAGAAGATAAAAACATGCTCTTTGAAAGAATGGTGGAAAGAAGTTGCCTGGCAGCAAATAAATTTAAATAAATGAACAAACAAACAAACAAATAAAAGTCAAACAGCAGAGTGAGTGATATATTAAGAGGGAACATAAAAGGAAATCCTTAGCTCTCCTTTTACAGCATTGTGTTCCATTGTGGTCAGTAGATATGAGGTGCCAAAGAGTCATGCACATTACAAGCTTATTAGAGGAAAGATATACACTATAAATGCTGTATAATTGGAGCTTGAGTTCTAATGACTTCATGGGCCTATTACTTTTACTATTTAATGTGGAAGTCATTTGCTATTACCTACTGGAATTTTTCTTCTTTCATTTCTCAGACTAGCCTACTGTCCTTGTGTTCTCTGGTTGTCTCTCACTAATGGGCCAAACTCAAACCTGCTTATCTGAACTCAGAGTTGGTACGCTCCCAAAATTCTAGTTTCAGAAAAGCAATCTCTTAAAAAGAGAGAGAAAATTTGTTTTAAAAAAAGTTTAAAGCTAGAGGAAGGAATGAAGAAGGAAGATTAAAATCCTAAAGTCAAAGTTGTGAAGATCCTGAGAGTTGAGAGCACTGAACAGATTAACTTGTCTTTGTGGGAGATGGGCGATTTAGAAACACAATATATAAACAAGCAAGCAAGCAAGCAAGCAAACAAACAAACAAATTTAAACATTTCCACATGACAGCATTTGATGTGCTTCTCTTTTGAGGGTAAAGTTTATTTATTTAATATTTAGACCACCTGGTTGCTAAATAACTCTGGGTGGTTTACAACTAAAATCAACATTTAAAAGAATACATCTGATTGGAAAGGCAAAATATAGGTGCAAAACTGAAGCAGAGCAGGCAAAAAGGAATAAAACACATGGCCTCATTCTTTTAGGATGAACAGTTATAAACTGAGGAAAAGTAGTAAAAAAAGGAACAGTAGATAGCATATTTCAAGAAGTGCATATTCCAAGATTGCTATTGCCTGCTTCTTATAGTTGAGAGAGAGTGACTGGTCTGAGATGACTTTGTACTTAAGATGGGATTAGAACTCAGTTCCTGGTCCCTAGTCTTGTCCCTTAACTATTACAACAAACTATCTCTCTTTATTTTAATTGTTACTATTTAAATAGAGAGTACATAACTTTATAGAGAGACTGAGCAGATGCTTCTATTGTTTCTGCTTGAATCTGCTGTTGAACCATCATTGATGAATAACTTTGTGATTCTTGCTGTTGCTCTTTAAACTCTTTAAAGAGTTTCTTTAAAATGGGAATTCATATTTTAAATAGAAGGCATCAACCAGTGGTCCTCAGTAATGTGGTATGCATGGCTACCTTAATCCTATTTTCTATTCTGACCTCGAGTGATTCTCCAGGGTTTGGGGAAGGCAAACTTTCACCTTCTTGGTTAACTGAGTTTTTTAACTGGAAATGACAGTGATGGACTGTATGTTCTCTCAGTGGGGTGAGGGATTGCTATGACAATTTCCAATTCCCTCATTGGGTATCGCTGTTTATAAACTTTATAAACGACGTCCACGTGCGGCCTAGCTACTCGCCCCCCCCCCCCGCAGCCCCCAGAGTTTTCCAC
>JANHFL010000315.1:86574-101510 GCA_032468155.1 Oxyrhabdium leporinum
GCTTATAAGCTGTAAACCGCCCCGAGTCTTCGGAATGGGGCGGTATATAAATGTAAAAAATAAAATAAAAAATAAAATAAAATACCTTTATAGGAGTTTTCTTAAAACAATGGCAACTAGCATCCTTAAGGCACCTAGTTTCCAGGAGTTTAGCAGGTGTAGATATGCTAGGGCTCCCGTTCCCAGAATTCCCAGCCAGCGCATGCTTTTGCTGAGCATCCTGGGAGCTGCACACCTCTTGAGACAATATCAAGCTCAGAACAGTTATTACAATATTCTGATGGTTGCAAAGGCTATCCTTGCCACTTACACAACATAATAACAGACTAAATATCTATTATGGGGCACGGTTTCCTGGATTAAAAAAAAGGTTGCGCAGAAACAAGGAAAAGATTCTCTTCCTCCTTTTCCTTCTTCGGTTGACATTCAGAAAACAGACCACTTCACAGATCCTTGGAGACGGAGAACAGTATTTGATAGAGCATGTGAAAAATCACATGGTGGGAGAAACGGCTGCCCACTTCAGATTTAAGCTCTCTCTCTCTCTACTGCTCCCAGGAAAAGCTGATCAGGCCCACGTGCCAGAAACCCAACAGCTAAGTGTCAGGGGTTCATGCTGAAAAAGAATTTGTACTTTTTGATGGGACCAGAAAGCAACACTCAACAAAAAGAGCTGATCTCATTTGTGAAATACAGTGGTACCTCGGTACTCATAGTTAATTGGTTCCAGAAGGTGCGATGTGTACCAAAAACAATGAGTACCAAGCAATATTTTTCTCATAAGAAATAAGTGAGTCATAAGGCAGCCGACAACGACAAGTTCTACCGTGTGTTGAGTATCAAATAGCAATAGCACTTAAGACTTTATACCACTTTACAGTGTTTAAACAGCCCCCTCTAAGCGGCTTACGGAGTCAGCCTCTTGCCCCCAACAATCTGGGTCCTCATTTTACCCACCTGGGAAGGATGGGAGGCTGAGTCAACCTTGAGCCTGGTGGGATTCGAACTGCCAAATTGCAGGCAGCCGGCAGGCAGCAGAAGTCGCCTGCAGGACTGCACTCCAACCACTGCGCCACTGTGGCTCAGAGCATCACATCAAAATGCGTTGAGTACCAAATTCGATGAATTTCAAAGCAGTTGAATACCAAGGTGTCACTGTACGATACTTTGGCAGGGGTTATTATTCCATGTACATGCAATTATTTTTAGATCTATATGTATATAGATGAGCCATGGTGGCACAGTGGTTAGAATGCAGTGCTGCATTCTGCTGATTGCCGGCTGCCAGCAGTTCAATTCTCACCAGTTGACTCAGCCTTCCACCCTTCCGAGGTGGGTAAAATGAGGAGCCAGATTGTTGGGGGCAAGAGACTGACTCTGTAAACCGCTTAGAGAAGGCTGTAAAGTACTGTGAAGCGGTACGTAAGTCTAAGTGCTGTTGCTATATCTCCCCTGCAACGCCTCCTGATGCCTGTTGTGGCCACTAAAGTCTCTGCCAGCTGCTCTGACTTTCGATTTCCTGCCAGTGATAGGGTCAAGAAGCATCCAGAAAGCATAATGTGAGCTAAAAAAAAAAAATCCCCTGCACAGAAAAAAACAGGAAAGAAATTAAATTCTTGCTTGATCCACCCACATGAAACTATTCTACCAATTCAGCATTACCACCCACAGGTAGGGACTCTTCCTACCAAGTCAACCACAAAGCTTAGCTTCTCTGATGTAAACCTACAGGAGACTTCAGTGGTCTCTTTGAAACATAAAAAGTAAAGATTTCCCTTGCCCAGCTGTGTCTGACTCTAGGGGTCAGTGCTCATCTTGGATTCTTAGCCAAGGGAGCCAGTGTTGTCCAAAGATGCTTCCATGGTCAGGTGGCCAGTGTGGCTATACGCTAAAGGTGCATGGAATGCTGTTACCTTCCCACCAAAATGGTACCTATTTATCTACTTGCATTTGCATGCTTTTGAACTGCTAGGTGGGCAGGAGTTGGAGCAAGGAATGGGAGCTCACTCCATGGCACAGTGCTCAGATCTCAAACTATCAACCTTCTGGTTAAGCCCAGCATCTTAACTATTAGGCCACCTTGCCCTTTCTCTGAAATATACAAGTGTTCTTATTCACATTCCTTCCAAGGAATCTCAGCTCACTCTGTCCTATGAAACCAGCCATTTGTCATACGCTGTAATTCAGAGGTAGAACATTGGATGTGTTCTAAAAAGCACCAGGTTCACCTTTTGGTGGGTCTTCAGAGGCAAGGAAAGGCTACAAGGTGTCCCACACATTACATGTGAATTAACCAGCTTAAAAAAAAAATTAAGAGTCACCAGAAGGCTGTCTGTCAGGTCTAAATTCTAGAGACCCAGGCATACTTTGACTTCTGTCATTCTCTCTCAATTCTCATATGGTGTTTCTACAGTATGACACAGAAGGGGTAACCAGAAGTTCATTGGCCTGGGAAAATCACACAGGAAACTCAAATGGCAAAAAAACTGAAGACCCAATGTCCAAGAAATTCTGAAAAAAAAAACAGCCATGTGTTGTTTTTTCCACAGACAGCCAGTTAACTATCTTTTTATAGCAAATCAATACTACAGGTGCTTCCCAAGCACATACATCTGCAGACATCACTGTGACTCTCCAGCTTTAATGGGAATGCTCATCATAAGCCCACCCAAACGGACAACATGAAATGCAGACATTGTAGAGGGTTAACAAATAAGGATTACGAAATCATTATCCAAACTAGAAGTTAAGACAAGTCAAGCAAACACTTAATTCCTTGCAGAATAGAGCTGTGAGATTTTAATAATTCTTTGTGGCTGGATGGACAAAAATAGGGATACTGGGTTAAAAAAAGAGTGGCATTCTCTTCTTAAAAGGAAACAGCTAATTTTCGGTTTGAGAATTTGGGACATTAGTACAAGAGACAGCATAAATTCCTCATTTTAAATTGGAGATCACATGTTTTTCCTCCATCAAAGAGGTAGTCCCAAAGGTGCTTTTTCAGTAGCGAGTTGTGGAGGTTACTCTCTAAAATAGCACTCTCTAAAAGAATGCAAAGGACCAGCTGTCTGCAAGGAATATAAATCCTTCCATTCCCTACCATCCAGTCAGAGCTGAAGAAGCTTCTTGGAGAAATGAAACCTCTTCAAAGAAAAACCAGAAAGTCCAGTTGCCTCTTGAAAAAAGCACCTTTGGGACAACCCGGACCTGGATGACTGAGAATTTCCATAGACATCAAAGAGGTAGTTTCCCCTCCTTTCTTATCCATTCATTTTAAACATTTAGTGCAGGTCTCAAAAAGTAGTCCAGTGCTCAGACAGAACAGAAATGTATGTTCTGCTGTGGGTACTAATGTATTTGCCAACTTTTCTTATAAGTATAGGATTGGTTTTCAAAGAAAATGAAGCCTCTATATTCACTGACACATGATATCCTGGAGTTGTGGTGGCACAGTGGTTAGAATGCAGTAATGCCCACAGCCAGGAGTTCGATCCTGACCACCTCAAGATTGAATGAGCCTTCCACCCTTCCGAGGTTGGTAAAATGAGGACCCAGATTGTTGGGGGCAAGAGGCTGACTCTGTAAACCGCTTAGAGAGGGCTGTAAAGCAGTATGAAGCGGAATATTAATTCTACATCCTCCACTGAACCCTGAATTTAAAGAAGACTTTACCAAATATAGAGTAACAGGGTTGGAAGGCATCTTGATGGTCTTCAGTCCAACCCTCTGCTCGAGTAGAAGACTCTATACCATTCCGGACAAATAGCTGTCCAATCTCTTTTCTGAAAATCTCCAATGATGGAGCACCCACAATTTGTTCCACGGATTAATTGTTCTCACTGATAGGAAATTTCTCCTTAGTTCTAGATTGGATCTCTCTTTGAGGATCTTCCATCAATTATTCCTTGCCTGCCTTTGGAGAATAGGTCGATCCCTTCTCTGCGACAGCCCGTCAAATGCTGAAAGACTGTTATCATGTCACCCCTAATCCTTCGCTTTGTTAAAACTAGACATACCCAGTTCCCATAACCGAGGCAAGCATTTGTTCTGAAATCAATCTTTCTAAAGCCCTTCACGGGTTGGGGTGGGGTTACTTATAGGGCTATAAGTAGGGTTACTTATAGACTGACCTCCTCAGTCTTATCTACCACCCAGCAGAAGACACATGCTCTGGGTCCCATCCATGAAAGAGTGCCATCTGGCAGGACACAGAAAGAGGGCTTTTTCTGCCGTGGCACCTACCCACCCTTTGGAAGACCATCCCTCAAAGATCAACTAAAGCAAATAAAAATAAAACAAGAAACATCCTCCTTCCAGAAACCCTATATTTCCCATCAAAAGCTTCCAGTATCCTTCCGTTCCACTTAGACACAGTATCAAAGTCAAGAGAATGAAACTGAGTCACGGAAGGGCAGTAATCTGGCTCAGGGGAAGCTGAGGAGAGACATCCTATTCACTAGAATGAACTGCTTTACTTTATTTTATTTTTTTAAATGAAGCACTCTGAAGCAATTGGCCACGTGCTTTTAAACGGCTCTGATCTTTCATTTAATTGCACTGGGATGATCATTCAGGTTGAAGAACAACTGAATCAGGAGGAAGTTAAGGATTTTGTAAAAGAACAAAGGCTTCTTGTGAAGAGAGAGGGAGGTTAAATTCATTTCATCCAAAGGCTGAACTCCAAAAACTGCTGCACATTTTATTCCTCTTTCCTGGGTGGCCCTTTGCACGGGACAAGCTCAAGCACGTCTCTCTAAGTGTGAGTTCTAAAATGTGACAAATATTTATCCATGCAAATGAGCCGATACTAGATTGCAGAAAACTCTCTAACTTTTTATCATGCCTTTTAGTTTTTTTCTAGCCTAGAAAACTACTTGAATGTTAGGCAAAACTTCTAAGTGGCACAATTCTCTCCAAAGCCAGTCATTAAACGATGCAGCTAGCAGTTGTGAATTTCTAGAAGCCATTCAAACAAAAAGCAAAGCCGAAGGAGAAATGCATCCCCCAAGCCTCACAGCAGATTGCAGAAGATCAACACAAATAACAAATCTTGTTGTTCTGAATGAAATATAAACGTAATTCTAACATTGGGAGCATACCTCATCTATGTTTACAATGCTTGCAGTGTATAGAACAATGCTCCTGCACTAAATTGGAGCAGAGAAAGAAATTAATCTGCACCCACCTTTTTGAGAGGCACGGTACTTCTGAACCAGCTATAGTCCGGAGAGATTTTAATCTCTCCCATGATGGTGACAAATTCCAAGGTAAGGAAAACCTGAAATACACAGAGAAAACATTTCAGATGAAAAATTCAGCATCGCAGAAGATACAGAGAAGAAGCAAGAGACTCCTTCAGGATAAAACTTTCTAATCCTGTCGTTGTATTATCCTTGCTCTCCAAAATGTTTTGCTTCATAAAAGCAGCGAGAAATGTTTAGAAGAGATGCAGACAGAGCCTAAAACGTAGACTTTTTAAAGTGGGACGTATTCTGATCTATTCTTTAACCCAACAACAAAATCCAAAGAGTTTGGGAGCATCTTTTTCCAGCTAACACGTTTTATTAAAAGGCATAAACTTTCATGACAAAAGCTCGAGCAAATTTGTTAGTCGGGAAAGGTACGACCATTCTCTGGACTTTCCCCTCCCCTCAACCATTCTGGCTAGGGAATTCTGGGAGTTGAAGTCCACACATCTTAAAAGTTAACATTGAGAAACAGTTCCCTAGATTAATACAGCTCTCCTTCTATAGCTTCAGCTAGAAGACCCTCCACTTTCTTCCTTCTAGCTATAAAATTAAAACCTAGGCAGGCGTGCAAGACACAGACTGAAATACTGAAGTCCATGGATACATGCCAAGTCTGACTCACACAACCGCCAGCAGGATGGCACGATGCAAACTTTAAAAAAGAAATCAACATCTCAGAGGAGCTACATCCTAACAAGAGTTGCACGTCTTATGGATTTCCCCAGGATTACAGCTCCATGAGTCATGAAGCATGCAGCACCCACTTTCAGAATGTTTCGGGATGTTTTGATGAATGGACTGCATAACCTTTTGTCCAGGATGACATGAGGTCTCCTGCCTCGAGCAAGGGGTAGGACTAGAAGACCTCCAAGGTCCTTTCCAGCCCTTTTAGTCTATGATTATATATTCGGAAATGAACACAGAACAAATCATAGGGCTGAAAGGGACCCCAGAGGTCTTAGTATTCCAGTATTTTGAGGGGCTGCCACAAAGAAGAAGAAGGGGTCGACTTATTTTCCAAAGCACCGGAAGGCAAGATAAGAAAGAATGGGTGGAAACTAATCAAGGAGAGAAGCAACCTGGAATTAAGGAGAAACTTCCTGACAGCGGAAACAATTAGCCAGGAACAGCTTGCCTCCAGAAGTTGTGGGTGCCTTTTAAGAAGAGACTGGACAGCCACTTGTCTGAAATGGTACGGGGTTTTCTGCTTGAGAATGGGGTTGGACTAGAAGATCTCCCCAGTTCCTTCCAGCTCTATTCTGATTGATTGACTGACTGAAACCCCTGCTCAAGGCAGGAGTCCTTATACCATCGTGGTCGAATGTTGTCTAGTCTATTTCTGAAAACCTCCAGTGATGAATACCCACAACTCTGGGAGGCAAACCGTTGCATTGATTAATTGTTTTCGCTGTCAGGAAGTTTCTCCTTAGTTCTTAGTTTGATTTGGAGGTGCTTTTTTAAACATCTGAAGCTCCAAAACTCCGGTTTTATTTTAAAGCTGCGTTGCTAAAGCTTAGGCACCTGCAATGGAAAAAACATCAATCAAACCAACTACACCTTGGATGTCTCCAGTGCTTGCTTTCTAGCCCAAGTGTTAGTTAGCTACCCACCTCCAGAGGGGGAGTATTCCTTGAACAAATCCATTTGACCCAACACAGGTTTCTTTCATTTTTATTTTCTTTTTAACTTCTTGTACGGTTCTCTATCTTTCGTGGCTTTTAGACCTCCCCCAATTCTTCCTTGCCTCCTCCCCAATTCCCAAGTAGCTTGGAAAGAAGGTGTATTTCACTGCAACTCACTTCCGCGTCTCTTAATCAGCTGGAGAATGTGAATTAAAACACATCTTTGGGACACTCTGTTCATCCCCACAAAGGATTTCCATGAGCTATTTAAACGCAGAGCTTAAGAGGAGGACCTTAATTCTGCAAGAAGGAAACCAACCAACCTTGAATGTCTTTGAACTATAACCAAGACAGAAATGCAGGGTAAAATTTGAAAGTCAGCGATGGAAGGAAATGTCTTAAGACAGCGGAAACATTCACCAATCTGCAAAACACAGTAAAGCAAATCCCAACAAACCGATGTTATCTGCTGCACAATTGCAGTAAAGAACAAGTTTTAACTATTTACGTTTTCTCCAGCAGCATGTCGTGAATTCACTGATTTATGAACCCAGAGACATGCCTGGTATCCCGAGATTTGTGGGTACTTGAAATGGCAGTGACCATGTTTACACCTCACCAAAAACCATGATGTGATTTTCATGTGATTTTCATGTGAGTTGTGAGCATCGTATATGTTCCTTTATCTTTTTTGCAGTTACATTTTGTCCCATTCTAGAGTATTTCTTGCTAATGTAGCTTCAAGGGAGAAGGGTTCCTCTCATTTTCTCTCGTTTTATTTAAGCCCATCGAGGGTTTTAGGAAAGAACTTATTTAGATAGCGCTCGACTTATGACCACACTTGTGCCGCTAAGGGAAGACATTTCTTAAGTGAGTTTTGCCCCATTTTATGACCTTTCTTGCTGCAGTCGTTAAGTGAATCACTGCATTGGTTAAGTTAGCAACCCGGTTGTTAAGTGAATCAGGCTTCCCCGTTGACTTTGCTTGTCAGAAGATCGCAAGACATAGTCCTGGGACACTGCAACCGTCATAAATGTGAGCTCAGTTGCCAAGTGTCCGAATTTTGATCACGTGACCATGGGGATGCTACAACGGTCGTAAGCGTGAAAAATGGTCGTAAGTCACTTTTTTCAGTGTCGTTGTAACTAAAGCGGTCACTAAATGAACTGTTATATGTTAAGGAGGACCTGCATTTTCTTCCTTCTCGTTCCCCTAATCTTGAATTTTCATTCCTGCATTTCCTCTGTTATTTCAATGCCTGCCCGGGTGAATCGTTTTCCCACCGCTGCAGAAATTAAATTTCTCAGATGGAGCTGAACTAAGATTGACAGTTACCTGATCAGAAACATGCCTGCTTAAAATTCTTCCTGTCTATAACAAAAACATTTCTAGATCAAACATAAGGCATGTGACCTTGTTCTGGACTGTTGATTATAGCTCAACTACCTGAACGCTGAAGACTGTTCCTTCTGTTCTTTCTTTTCCTGTTTCCTTTTGTATTTTTATTGAACGTTAAAAGAAAATTTATAAAAAGACAAGAAGCGTAAAGAAAAATCTTATTTTTTAAAAAAGGTAAAATACAGATGAATGAACAAGGGGATTTAGATCCAGAGGTTGTCATTTTCTAGTATAATACAGCTTTAAGTAAATAAACTTATCCTATTGGTTAACAGTCAAAAAAATCACTATTAACCTCTAAACCCAGAATTCCCCAGCCAGCCTTCTGGAAGTTGAAATCCACACACCTTAAAGAGGACAAGTTTGAAAATCACTGCTATAAACTAAGAATGAATATTGAGAACTACAATCAAACTACTGTAAACCACCAATAAAATCATAGTCTTCAATAAAAGTAATCCATATGAGTAAAAATTTCTGAAAGACTGGGAAATTAAAATATATACTCATAAGAGTGCATAAGAAACACACATTTTGGATGGGGTACAAATCTGGTATTCTTGGAATTGATTCTAGTTTGAACTGAATTCTCAGCTAGATTTGTTTTTAAGATATGAAGTCATTCCAGATATTGATGCATCTTCCCACACTTACCATTTTTCTGCTAAAGAGACCAAGCAACCTTTCCAGTAAAAAGCAGATAATGCAGTACCGTATTGTTGTAGCAACATACAAAGCTAATTCAGTACACTCTGAAAGGAATCAATGATTTATCAAAAGTTCCTCTGTCATTTCTCATGATTTTCTCCCCTTTGAACTGTCTTACTGATTTTGAGCCTACTTACGTTCAAAACAATATTAAAAGCTTGCATCAAAATGCTGCATGCAGAAAGATGTACCACAAACTAGAAACAGCCTGTCAATGTTAGCCTTCTAACAATTCCAGAATTTTAAATGGCCTTTTCCCTGACTGCAACTGCTGCTAATTTCTTTAACAATTGATAGGCAAACCTAACTACTGTGATTTGTAAATTATTTTTATTGCTTGGTGTTCTGTGAAACCAAACATGGTGGCTTTTCCAATACATCGTGATTTAGTACAAGGTGTAGAACTTGCTAGACAATTTGGCAAACGAGCTTGTAATTTTATTGAACCATTAAGAACCTTCAGATACCACTGTATATCAGTGTACTAAATTACAGCTGAGAATACCAAAAGGAAATCAATTTTGAAATATTCAGTACAATTAATGATTGGGCCTTTCCTTTGATCTTCCAGCTTTGGCCATAAATCTTCCATGATCATCCAAGCATGGAGAAGTGTAGTCAGCTGTCCCATCTGGCAGTAAATTATAAAAGAATAATATTTATGAATTAAAGGACTATCTCCAGTTTGTATCAAGGAGCTCCCTCCATTCCTTCTCTTGCTGCAGTTTACTTACAACCCTAAAGTTGCTATATTTAAAAGATACTTTGAATTCATTTACTTACATAGTCCATATTAAAAAGTATTCTGTAGTCAAGACACATTCCAAATATTTTCAATCCACAAAGAATGATGTAGCACCACTAACAAACACTGTAGCTTTTGCACTTAAGACTTAAAATGAACGAGCTGGAAGGGACCTTGGGGGGGTCTTCTAGTCCAGCCCCCTGATCAAGCAAGATGGACTACAACTCCTTAACAGTTGCACAATGTGTTATATTGAGCTAGACACACACAAAGCAGAGAGACAGTCACCAGCAAAATCAGAGGAATGAAATGCACAAAAAGATGTACAGCAATACACGTATTTACCTAGCAAATCTCTGCTTAAAAGCACACCTCTCATTGCTTACTTCATAAACTCCTTCCCACAAGACAGTTCCTCAAAGCAGTTTACAATAAAAATTAAAATACAGTCATAAACACCTATATTGCACATGTTGTAAAATAACTCATTCAATTGATGGGGATGGAATGATGAAAGCAAAACAGAACTATTCCTTTGAATAGATAGGAAAGGCCTGGATAGAAGAGAAAACTTCAACAGGTGGCTTGGAGTTGTGATCGGAGATGTTATATGAATATTTGCAAAAAGAGGATTAGTAGTATTGGAGACACCACAAAACAGCTCTCTAAGGAGCAACCACAGATATCTCTCTGTGGCTCTTGACATGCCCAAGCACCTCACTTGATGGTCTATATCAGGAAGGCTGATCTTCATTTATCCTGATCTCAAAGATGAACAACAATTCAAGATAGAAGCTGTGAACGCATCCCACATAAAAAACAGGCAGAGTTTCAATTGTGTGGCCAGAGGTCCATCATAAGCAAAACTCTGAATATGGCCCAATAAACAGTCAGCATATTTACGGCGGGGGGGGGGGGGGAGTGCACCAGATACACAACAAATTAACAACCTTATTCCACACCAGACAAAACCTGAGACCCACGTGAAGCACATGGGAATAATCTCAATGCGAGGCTGGTACATCATACTTTCCCTGTACAAGAAGTATAATTGTTGGCATGCTATTTGAAATGGATAATTAGGATTTCGGGCTAGAAAGTCCCTTAGGGCCTCCAATGAAAACTACAGGATTCTCTTTCAACTTTCCCTTTCCTGAAATACCAACAGCCTTTGCAGGAATCATTTCCTCCTCCATGTTAAAGCGGGATCGGATCTCTTATTCACATACCAAGACAATTGCCCAAGATTTATTTAATTGGGCAACACAACACAACTACAGACATTTTCAGGCTACCCAGAAATAAGTTTAAACATGCATTGCTCCATAACAATACATCTCGTAATACATATCCAGCAGGCTGAAACCCAAACCTGGTTATACCACAAGGAAGGCCCAGACTGTTGGGTGCAAGATGCTGACTCTGTAAACTGCTTAGAGAGGGCTGTAAAGCACTGTGAAGCGATATATAAGTCTAAGTGGTATTGCTATTAGGTCTTCTGGACGCAGTCTCTCTGCTCCAAAACAACTGACATATCTAAAAGTTTTTGAGAGAAGACGAGGGCAATAGAACTAGGAGTAATGAGAGAAGAACCAATGAAAAACTACCTGAGATTGAGCCCCAGGCACGGTGAAGAAACAGATGTGGTCCTGTAGTATTTACTATACAGGTAGTCTTTGACTTACAACAGTTTGTTTAGTAACCATTCAAAGTTATGACGACACTGAAAAAATGTGACTTGTTACCATTTTTCACACTTATGACCATGGCAGCATCCCCATGATTACATTAGCAAAATTCATGCACTTGGCAACTGATTCATTCTTGTGACCGTTGCAGCATCGCAGGGTCACGTGATCTCCTTTTGCCATCTTCTGACAAGCAAAGTCAGATTTCACTTAACCACCGTGTTACTAACTTATCAACTGCAGCGATTCAATAATTGTGGCAAGAAAAGTGGTAAAATGGAGCAAAACTCACCTAACCAATGTTTCACTCAGCAACAGAAATTTTGGGCTCAGTTGTGGTTGTAAATTGAAGACAACCTGTATTTATTATTATACTTCTCTATCGTTCTATTTCCCCCCCCAAAAAAACAAACAAACTCCGAGAAATATATATAAGAAAAGACTTTAAACCGTAATGGAACTGACAACTCTTAAAAACAATAAACCGTAGTTGTCATTTGGAATTAGGGAGTTGGAAATGACCTTCGAGGCCCCTAAATCCAACCCCTGTTCTGTTCTGTGCAGGAATCCAAGCAAAAGCATCTTTAATTGACGTCTTCGCAATCTCTGCATGAACACCTGCAGAAAAGTGATCCTCTCTATTATTTGTTTAAGGAAGTTATTCAATTTGTAACACCACCCAGCTCCCAAGCAAAAAAACAACACAAGAACCACAAAAGAAACACAAAAAAAGAAAGAAAAAAAAAACCTTCTCTGGGGTTTCCGCCCTCCAAACAGCTCTCATGTGAGGAAGCCTTTCGCAACATCTAACCGAAATGGCATTCCTTTAACCTGAATCCCGCGCTTTGTGCATCCAGCCTTTTGCAACGAATAATCATGGTCTGCATGGAATATGCACCAGATCAATACACCCTTAACTAAGATTGAAGCCCCATTTTTCTTGGCAAACCAGCTTTCCCATTTAAGTGGATCGTGTTGTGTTGGCATTGGGAAAGAAACAAAAGCATCAATAAAATGCTTAAAAAGGGACGTAAATAAACAAGGTTAGACGTCCATCCTCCTGCTCCCTCCTCGCCTTCCAGGCCCCCCCATTTCCCTTCCTTCTTAGAGGGAAGACTCCCCCTCTTCCACTCCCATCTCCTTTCACCCAAGGTCCCCCTACAATTACACAATTGCACAACTTTCACACCAGCATCCCGGCGGAGAGTTTAGATTTAAGAGCAATACATGGGATCGTTACAACAGCCTTGCAAGGTAGACCAGGCTGGGAGCAGGTGGCCTAGCATGCTTTCCTAATGAGGCGGCGGGGGGGCGGGAGAGTTCTCAATGCAACTCCCACCATTCCTTCCTTCTCGCGCCCACTCCCTTTTTAACAGCCCCACTCAACACAGGAACAATAGGACACCCCCCCCCCCCGCAGCCCGTTCGTTTTACCCCGCCCCGGGGGTCAGGGGCCCACCACGGTCCGCTACGAGCCGCGCCAAATCCGCTCCTCAATGCGAGAAAGCAACCTGCAAAGCCCCGTGCTCACCAGGCATGGGTCAGCCCTGCGGACGCGAGGGAGGACTAACGCCGGCCCCCTCCAGCCATCAAAAATGGTACCTTCCTTCCCCTCGCTCGCCGAGCTCTAAAGCAGCCCGACGCTAAACAGCCCCGCCTCCCCAGTGGGCGGGGAAGCCCGGCGGCACGCCAATCTCTGACGTCACGCCGGAAAAAGGGGAAGGGCTTCCAAATGGAAGCGGATTTGCTGAGCGAGCTCGGTGAGGTTCGAGCCGGAAGAAAAGGTGGTACGCGAGCCCACGTGATGGAGCGGAGATCTGCGCAGGCGCATACCTGTCCCTTTAACGCGGAAGTACAGTAGTTCTCCATCGCTTAAGAATAGATTTGTCTATTGCTCCCGTCCTACGAGGAGGTCTTACATTTCTTATTCGTTTTGTATAATCCTGCCTGTATTACTTATTGCCTACAATTCAGTATCCCATTCAGAGGTTTATAATTCTCAAACATTGAAATATGCCCCTCAACAGAGATGTTGAACTACAACTCCCAGAATCCCCAAGAAGAGTGGCATTGTGGGAATCAGTTACAGACTTTTGCATCTGAGCACTCTAGATTGGGGATGGCCCCTGCTAGGAATTTCAGCCCAATGCTGAAGGGTGTAAATTTAAAAGCATGTTTGCTGACATTAGACTGAACAAGGAAGGAGGCTTTAAAGATTTGCTTAGAGATAAGATATGGAAGAAGAGATCGTTTGTTATATTTTAAGAGATGGCGATGAGTTACTAAAATTGTTTATACTTGTAATGACGGTGGGATGTTGCTTTATGCATTTTTAAAAATTGTTCTTTTCTAATTTTTATCCAAGTTCTGTTTTTATTCTTTTTTAGTTTGTATTGGTTTGTACTATTGTAAATGGTAATCTTTAATAAAATGACTATAAAAACACATCTGTGCATTTTAAACTACTTGTTTCAAAATTGCTCTCTTACCAAAGCAGACTGTTGGTTTTACTGCTGGAATTTTACAGAATGTACCATGCTGAAATTCATTGCGGATTGAAAATTGTTCTCCCAATATACTCCATTCTAGCTTTTCCTCCCTGAAACCTGGACACTGCGTGCCACCCAGAGGTGAAGGATAGTATTTACTGAGAGATATACAAACTGCTTTTTATACATGTCAGAAATAAATTAGTTCTATCTTATTTGAATTCCACTTAGGAATACACGAAAATAATCTTCTTTTATACTTAAAATAGTGATGCACATGTCAGTGTATTCTTTCTCCTGTCTTTTTAGTAGAGGAAAGGCAATAACTTAAGGTAGACTCAGTAGAAATTGCAAGTAGAAATTCTCAGATGAGTCTGTTGCCAAAAGAGAAACATCAGAGTATCTGAAAGAAGAGTTACTGTCAGCCCAATCAACAATAGATCAATGGACCAAGGTTTCGTATATTGGCAATTCCTATTGGAAACCTCAAACAAACATCAGGTAGCTATATTACAATAATAATGCAAGAACATACATTATCTTTAAAGCAATGAAGGGATTTATATTACATGTGAACAATATTAATTACAACATGCCTTGAGGATCCCAGGCTGGGGAAGGAGAATTGCTGCAGAATATACCCTGGATTACACAATTTAACAAAGCTAAAATGGTTTGGTCAGTTGGTGGTTTAGTGCTTGGTGGGAAAGAAGCCATAAACTTTGCATATTGTTTGAACCAGACCATCTACTTTTTGAAGCCACTGCTTTGTTAATGCAGGTTTTTGTGCAAAACCAGCCATTTGCTCAATCGTGGTTTAACAAACCACAGTGGCTGAGTTTCCAACCACACATAAAGAAACCCAATCTATGATGGATTAATGTCTGTGGAGATTCCCTGTCATCCAGGTCATGGTTGTCCCAAAGATGCTTTTTTTAAAGAGGCAACTGGACTTTCTGGTTTTTCTTTGAAGACGTTTAGCTTCTCATCCAAGATCAGAGTTGAACCTTCTTGGATGAGAAGCAAAACGTCTTCAA
>JANHFL010000315.1:101610-123879 GCA_032468155.1 Oxyrhabdium leporinum
ACCAGGACAGAGGAGAACCCCCTGTCCCGAGCCCTCCAGAGATCATCCACCAAGGCGACCAATGCTGTTTCGGTGCTGTACCCGGTGCTGTACCCGGTTCTGAAGCCAGATGTTGCTTCAGATTGATCAGGGTTCGTGCTCACTGCAAAATAATGCCCATTCTGAATCCTGAGCTCTGATTCCTCATGAACTGTTGTGTAAGCTCTTTGCTCTGTTGTGCTGATGAAAGATTTTTCTAAGATTTAGTGTTGGGGCATTGCTTGACAGGCGTTGCTTGAACACTGCTATGATCTGGGTGAAACAAAAATGTTTTGTTTGGCCTGTAATGTCTCCAAATGTTTTTTAAATGAAAAAAAAATCTGCTTCTGTATGGTTTATTCACCATATCAGTAAAGTGTTCTGTGCATTCCTACTTCCATGTTATTTGCACAGTCAAGCAACATATTGACTGGTTCACACATTTTGCTAGGCCATTGTTTTTTTCTGCCTGAAAAAGCCACAGTGGCTGACTTTATGTGTGCAAAAATAAAATGAGTATTTGTTTTTAAGAATTTATTAGTTATGAACATTCCAATGTCCATCATTGGTAATTGCTCTGTTACAGAGAAGCAACTTATTGTCTTGAATTATTCAACACCAAAGCTGAAAATAAATATTGTTTTCTATCACCATATCTCAATCTTGTATTCTGCCTTCATGTACTTACAGGCATTGTTCTCAGGTCCCCTATCTGTCTTTTGCTATCACATTCCACTGGGCTTAGAATTAACTTTTTTCAGTTTGAGCATATCATTATCTGATCTTATACACCAGTGTAGTAGTATTAGGCATATCATAATTATACACTTGAAATATTCAAATATACTTCAGGTATTATTAGTATAATAAAAGTAAAAATGTAAATAAGTAGTTGCAAACCTAGCCCTGTGTATAACTAAATTGTTAATGCTTCTGCTAAATGGCAGCTTTTTTTTTAATGGGAAAGTGAACTTTTTTGAAAAATAGAAGTTGAAATGTCCTAAGCAATCTCTTTTTGAGAATTGCAAACATTGGACCGGTTCAGTTATACTACTTTGCGTTTATATTCAAAGCATAATTGGATAGGTACTAGTACAGTACTCTAAAATTCAGAACTGTCTGATATAGAAAACAGGCATAGTCTGTTCTTATAAAGATGTCTCTGCAAGGTTTGAGTTGTAAGAGCCAAAGTAGCTAATTGAATTTGAATTTGCAAAGGAAGAATGTTGCATAATGACATTCTGTAGTTTGCCATTAGCCATAATCTGAATTAATAGGTACTTTCACATAGACAGACAGGCTTTTGAAATTAATTTTTGCAAAGGAGAGCAAGCCAGAGTCATGATTTAAGTTTGTTAGATTCAAAAGACATAAACAGAGCAGCATTCATGAAGAAAACAGAAATGTCACTTTATTCTGCAAAGACAGCCATTGTGTGATTATGAGTTACACTGGAACTCAAATAATTTGAATGCTAATGGTATACAAATCCAGTTGAGCAGTAATTGAGGTAAATAAATTTTGGAATGCTGTCTAAATTCTGCTAGGCAAAAGTTTTTCAACATCCTTGACGTTTCACTGTTGTCCTTTTAGTAAGGTCAAGGGTACACTCCCTGGCAATTTATTTTTGTAAGTATTTATGTTGCTCTTCTTGTTATGATAAATTGCTTTGGGACTGTTAGTCATCTTAAAATTTTCCACAATAAAAGAAGAGGAAAATACCTTTTACGAGGAAATAATGCTTGGAGCTTAATATATAGTAGATGCTATTCCTCATGTCCATGGAGATTCTCAGTCCTCCAGGTCATGGTTGTCCCAAAGGTACTTTTTCAAAAGGCAACTGGACTTCCAGTTTGGGATGCCATTCCTCAGCACAAATTACTTGGTGAATGTATCCCCCATTATGTGTTATATAAACTGGGTCTGCGTTTTGAGCATAGTTACACTCTAGTCCTAAAAAGAGTATTCGTATTAGAGAGGAAACTATTTGCCGTAGAAGGAGAGGACTTACTAGTGGGATTTGATTGTATATTTTTAATGCAGGGTTTTCCAACCTTGGCAAGTTTAAGAGGGTTAGACTCAGGATCCAGGAGGGGCTGGCTGGGGAATTCTGGGAAGTTGCCATCGTTGAAGAAAGTCTCTTAAGGGAATGAGAATCAGTGACTTCTTGGGTTCAAAGTTCAACAAGTGGACTCCCTGAAGTGGGGGATAAGTTACTGAAAAGGTACACTGAATAATCCAAAATCTTTCATTTCTTTTTCCTTTTTCAGGAATTTCGTGTGGGCGTTCCTGCTTCCCTGCTTTAGGAATAATTGGGACTTGTGAAACTCAGCCTCTAAGAATTATTCCTTTTAGAACTTTTTCTGAAACACCAGCCTACTTTGCTTCTAAAGACGGTGCAAGTAAAGATGGTTCGGGAGATGGCAGTAAGGTATACACTTTGTGTGCTTCAAAAAACACACCCCTTATCCCACATACCACAGGTAGTCCTTGACTTGTGACTGCAATTGTGTCTGGAATTATGGCCGTATGTCATGCTGGTTGTGAAGCGGGTCATCACACGACTGACCCAACTTTACAGCTGTTGGAACTGTGAATCCTCAGGGTCATAAGTACCTTTCTGGGATGTCCATTGTAGCTTTGAATGGTTGCTAAGTAACCAGTTATAAGTCAAGGACTGCCTGTAAAGCTAAAAAATGTACATGTTTTGAGTGACATCTTGAACCATGTCATCTCCCATCTAATTCGGTACAGGGAGATAGACACAGGGGCCAGGTCAGAGGCCATAAACTAAGTCACTGATAAAACAACAAAAAAACCACAACTGTGACTTAGAATGCAGTTGTCTCAATTTAAGCAACATGCTCATGCTGTCAGAGGACTTTTGATCTTACAAAGCTAAGTAAATGAAAAACTAAACACAAATTACTTTAAACCCAAACTTGCTGTCTGGAGTTTTTTTTTAAAAGCACAGATCGTGACCTGGGAGCATAAATTATGTTGAAATATTCGATGTAATGGTGAAGTTGAGCAATCAGTGTTCATGTTTAGAAATCGGTGCCTTTTAAAATTCAGCAAAGGTACTTTTCGGGTTAAATGGTTGGTATATTCTGCATGGAGTTTATCTTTGGCTTACAAATACGGCTGGCTTGCCGAGGAAACAACAACATCAAGCATCTGCTACAGCTGGCACCTTCCACTTGAGCTTTCGGCCAACGATGAGAGTTTCCTGGCCCCATTTCCCTTGGCAGCGTCTTGAAAAAGAAAATGGAGAAGTGTTCTCCGCTTGTCCTGTGCCTTCTTTTTGACAGCCTGGGGTCTGACTTGAGGAGGAAGCAAATGAGTAGCTTTAACAGTAGGGAAAGGAAGCGGAAGGAGATTCCCTGAAAGATTTATTGTTAAAATATAGATATATAGATATAGATATAGATATATAGATGTATTCTGCAGTTTGAAGTCGGTTCTGTTTACAGAATGCGAATTTGTTGAATTTTGGGCAGGCTTAGGAACTTTTCTTTCCTTGATCCATTTGAATCAGAAACATCTTCAAGTGAATGATGACAAGCGTTCACTGAGGATGCCAGTTTGAGTGACACGTGGAGCTATCTACTTCACTGAACATTTAGTGTTATGTTTGAATTTTAAAGAACACAACATGCAGTTTGAGAGAGAAACTGAGTTGTGAGAGAGCTCACAATTCTTTGTCGTGGAGGGGAGCGTAACTGCTGGTCTCAAAGTAGCAAAAGATGTACAGGTAGTCCATGACTTAAAAACTATTCATTTAGTGACCAAAGTTACAACACTGAAAAAAGTGACTTATGCCCAGTTTTCACATGACTGTTGGAGCATGCCCATGGTCACATCATACAAAATTTGGATGCTTAGCAACTGGTTCATACTTATGACAGCTATTTTTGAGATCTTCTGACAAGCAAAGTCAATAGGCGAAGCCAGATTCACTGAACAACTGTGTAACTAACTTAACAACTGCAGGGATTCACTTAACTGGCAAGAAAGGTGGTAAAATAGGGCAAATCTCGCTTAACTGTCTCAGCAAAAGAAACTTTGGGCTCAGGTGGCCTCATCAGTCGAGGACTAGCCTGGTAGCTAATTATAAATCTATTATCTGACTTTCAAGATCCTGTTTCTTCTTTTCTTTTTCTTTTTCATTAGAAAACTGCTGGGGAAGGCGGTGGTAAAAAGTCAAGTTCCGGAAGCTCAGGAAAAGGTGGAAGCCAGCTGCGATGCCCAAAGTGCGGTGATTTATGCACACACGTGGAGACTTTTGTCTGTAAGTTCTAGAAGACGTCTCTTCTGACTTTCTCCGTTTTTGTAAAATAATAATAATGCATTATTTGCTCAAGGTGCTACACTTATTCCGCCCTGAACGCCAGTCATTTTGCAAAGGAGTTTAGACATTGATCCTTGAATGCCGTGGAAATAAGTAGCATGCCGCTTAACATCCAGAGTTTGAAATAACAACTACAGTACTAACAACACAGCTTCATGTTACTGTTGACACAAACCATGTCCTTGCGCTGCTTTGGTCCTTTTATTTGCTGATTCAGCAGGTCCTAATCAAAGAGATTAATGGAAGGTAAATACTCAAGCTTGTTTCTCAGCTGTATAATCGTCAGCCGTCCGATCTTCTTCAGAGTTGTCAATGCAACCCACATCAGAAGCCCTGATGCTGGGTAGTCTTTATAATATGCTTGAATCTTGAGCTTTTAAATCATATTTTTCTTGCTTGCTAACTTCAGAGTGATGTTGTTCTACATGCAGGATATCAGCTTTGTGCGTGATACTCTGCAGTGGGTAGAGTCGTGGTTATCAGCCCTAATTACTGGTGTCTTTGCATTAATTGCTACATAGCAGTTTCCCTCCAAGGGGTAGGGCATGTATTGCATATCCCCAAATTGTGCTTTATCACCGTAGATGCTGACTCACTAACCAATCTTTCAACAGGACCAGAAAAAAAAACCCTTAATGTGATTTTTTTTTCTGGTATCTCAAGTGGCATCATAAATCTAAGTTGATGTCCTCCTGGCAGTTAAAATTGTAATTAGAGAAGTTCAGGTTTTAGAAACTTGATTTATCTGTGAGAACTAGCTTTTTTTTATTTTTTTAACATGGGACTTTAAGCTACATTTCAATGAAATGAATTTTAATCTACTTATATTCTTACCTTCATAAGAGTTCAGGGGAGAAACGAAAGTTTATCTCATAGCCGCTTTCTGAAGTACTGTAGATTAGCATGGGAACAAGGCAGCAGTTTTGCTAAAGTCCTCTGATACGACATATTAAAAATGTTAAAAGCGCACCAGATTTCCTTAAAAGCATGTCATAGATACTAATATTAACCCAAGCAGCAAAAGAAAAAGAAAAAAGAAGCTGTGCTAACCACAGCCACCTAAATGATTTGAGTAGAAGGCTGTGGTGACCTCTTATCAAGAAGCAAACGATAAAGAACATTTTTAGACAAGAGCTTGTACCTGAATGAGATATCCTGGTGCATATCAGCAGTAACCTAAACTCCATACTAGTTGGTCACTACCATAGACGGGCAGGATTTTAAGATTAGTGTGCTTTGTGCAGCATTATAATGTAATACAGTTTCCAGCAGAGATCTGTGGCCTTTGTTTTTGCCAGTCTCTTTTGGAATAAGATTTGAAACATTGGTCTGGACAATGACTACTGAAGGACCGTTTTTTCCTCATTTTAGCGTGTTCGGCTAGAAAATAAATTCCATTCACCAATACCCATGGTTCTTAAATGAATAAGTAAAATTGAACCCACTTAGAAAGTAAAACAGATTTGGTGTTCCATATTACGCTTGACTTCAGGGAGTTGTCTAAATTACCTCAAAATAGTTCACTTATATCCCTCTCATTTACAGGAAACATCTGGTATGCAAAATTATTTAACCATACAATGTCACATATAATCAGTAATCACATAAGCTATATCTAACACTTGAAGCATAAAGACCAGTAAAGAATTCCAAAAGTAATGCCAAAATTCCACCAATGTTTACAACAAACTGTTCTAGTCTTCCAAATGTGTCAAAACATCCTATCAAAATGTAGGTTTGGTCGGTTTCCAGTAGAAGAGGCACAAAAGACATCCTAAAATCATTAAAGGACACGGTTGCAAAGCTGCAGTGCTACTGGCGAACTTTTTTTTTCCTTTTAACTTTTTAAGTTCAATCTCCAGATGAGCCGGAGAGCAAAGTCCTTGTGATCCTAGGTGGGGTTATATGGGAATAAATTGAGTTAGTCCCCCAATTCTTAGATCTTTTAAAAGTTAAGCTCAGGTCTTGAACTTAAAAGTATTTAGGAAGGCAATGGAAATTCTGCATCAAGAGTTAAATGTAAGCAGCAGGAAACAAAACCTGGTTGCCTCATTAGGTCCAACTGAAGGTTCCAAACTTTTTGGGAATTGTTTAAAATATTTGGACATCATACTTTAAGATAACTTTAAACAATGGGAAAGGGAGTATTTGCTTGCTGTCTCAACCACCACTCGGAACAATGGCCATTGATCCTGAAAATTGCTGCACACTAGTTCTTAGTAAATATATATGATGTCATCCCTTTTTTCTAAATATGCATGGCACAGTAGGAATAAAAACACAACGTGTGTAGCTTTCAAGTAGATGAAAAGCCAATTTTCTGGGTGATTGTTTTCAAAAAGTCTGTTGACAGTACACAGGTGTCAAACAGTCGTTTTCATGTGACTAATCTGCTATGTGCAGAAAGTCAGGCAGTGCTACATGGCCTGGGGCTTTTCAGGAGAAACTGGAATTGGGACTTGCATGGCTGGAACTTAGTCTATTATTAGAAGTTTGTGGAATTGGCTCCAGGAAGTTTTTTTTAAGTTTGAAAAAGGGGAGAGGGGGCTCATACTAACCCAAAAGTAGCACTTTTGACACCAAACCTGTCAAACTTGGAATAAGATTCGAAACATTGGTCTGGACAATGGCTACTGAAGGACCATTTTTTCCCCCACTTCAGCGTGTTTGGCTGGAAAATAAATTCCACACACCAATACCCATGATTCTGTCAAACTGGGTTTTGAGGGGCCATCTGTGGACCAGGGTCTATTCTCCTCCTTCCTACCCTCATTTTAAAGGGACTTGCTAACTCATTTTGTAAGCGCTGTATTTCAAACCGACTGTTTAACTTGCCTGGTTGGAAAACGAGCTGTTGCCAAGCAGGTTCTGATTCTGGGTTGTTGCTGTTGTTTTGTTTTTTTGCAGCTTCCACCCGCTTTGTGAAATGTGAAAAATGCCACCATTTCTTCGTTGTGTTGTCAGAAGCCGACTCCAAGAAAAGCGTCCTTAAAGAGCCAGAGACAGCGGCAGAAGCCGTAAAGTTGGCCTTCCAACAGAAG
Source organism: Oxyrhabdium leporinum (assembly GCA_032468155.1). NCBI lineage: Eukaryota > Metazoa > Chordata > Lepidosauria > Squamata > Cyclocoridae > Oxyrhabdium > Oxyrhabdium leporinum. Next base: position 109,021 of record JANHFL010000315.1, read on the forward strand.
CCGCCGCCTCCGCCCAAGAAGGTACAGGGGACATCACCTCTTCCATATTGTGTGCTTTTTTTCCCATTTAAATGGATCATCTAAATTACCCCCAGCCTGGCGCCATCGATCCTCATGAACGGGGCCCTTAATCTACCACCTCTTGTGAAATCATACTACCCTTTCCTCTAGATGTTGAGACTCTGGAAAGAGTGTGGAGATGATTAGAAGTCTGCAGGTTAAAACATACAGAGAACAGTTGCTGGAATTGGGGTGTGTCTAATCTAGCGAAAAGGAGGATTAGAGGCGACGTGATAGCGATTTTCCAGTATCTGCCACAAAGCAGCTCAAGGCACAACAAGAAGCAGGGGATGGGAATTAATCAAGGAGAGAAGCAACCTAGAACTAAGGAGAGATTTCCTAATGGTGGGAACAATGAAGCAGTGGAATGGCTTGCCTTCAGAAGGCACGGGTGCTCCATCACGGGAGGCTTTGAAGAAGACCATTAAATGCACCATTTGTCTGGAATGGTATAGGTGTCCTCGATCAGGGAGTTGGACTAGAAGACTTCCAGGGTCCCTTCCGTTATTCTGTCCTGTTATTCAGTTATAATTTACGCGACACTTCGTGTCCGTCCAAAAGTTTGTCTCCATTCCTCATATTTTCCAAGACCGTTTAAAGTACTGGTGCCATCGCACATTTTCCCAAGAATTACAATTTTAAGAAGAAGAAAAGCCTCTCGGTTTCCAAAAATGCCTTGTTGGCTTCCGTAGTTTTATAGGCCTCCATAGCTTCCCGGAAATATTTTAAGCTCTATAGTTTTTGACAAGCTTTAGAAAAAGAGTCTTCGGTGCAGTTCCCATCTGAGAGCCTTCCCGTCATTAAAAACCAAAAAAACTGCACTGCCAACTCCCCAAACCAAACCGTCACATGGTGGAAACCAGGAATCTTAAAAGCTCACTGTATAAAAACAGTTGCGGAGAAAGGAGTCCCTTGAATCTTTATTAACGGAAGCTGCAAGGTAAAAACAGTCCTGAAGCCTTAGAGGTCAGGCTTCCCTTCCCCCTCTGACCCTGAATTTTATCTTATGCTTATCTCTATTCATGAAGCGCCTTCTGTGGTTGAGGATCTGTTGGCTTTTTCTGCTAGATTTATAACTACCTCGACAAGTACGTTGTTGGTCAGTGTTTCGCAAAGAAGGTGCTTTCGGTTGCCGTGTACAATCACTACAAGAGAATCTACAACAACATCCCTGCCAATCTGAGGCAGCAAGCCGAAGTTGAAAAACAAGCGTCTCTAACTCCAAGAGGTTGGTAGAGCATTTTACGTTGTGTTCAGAGACAGTTTGGCACCATCTTTCCTCCCGTGGTCCAGGTGCAAATGACTGCTTAAAAAAAAAAAAAGCGCAGAGGCTGTTGGTGTTAACAGCTCACTTACACGAGGAGCAGATAACTGGTACTCGTTATTTTTCTCTCTTTGTTTTAAATTTTGCAAGTTAGCCCTTAATATTGCTTGTTTGTTAAAGCTGCTCTCCCCCTGATCAAGCCTAAGGCTTCCTTAGTAACTTAAAAAGAAAAAAAAGCAGAATAAAATAAGTAAAGCAGAGAAAAAAGATAGAAAACGTATATCTAAAAGAGGCCGCAGGGGGGAAAAAATGAGGGGAGAATTTAATTTTTTTGGGGGGAAAAAATAAAATTGAAACACAGTTTTTTTTTCAGGTAAAAAGCAGATCTTCAAATGAGGGATGGAATGAGAGCAGATCCAATTTTTTTTACTGCCTTCCTCTCTTGCAGTTTTTCCTGTCCCGTTATTTTAAAATATTTTAAAAGTTGCTTTAAAAATCTGTACTAGTTTCATATTCTCTCTACTTCCAACACATAGGAACTAATAACTGGAATTCTTTTAATGGATAACCAGTTCAGATATCCTTGATTCTGCTATAAGCAGTAATAAAAAGTGCATACGGCCCCAGCCAACACCGCTGTTTTCAGCATGGCATACATACTATTATTAGAAAATTTAAAAAAAAAACAGATTTAATACTAATCTTTCTGGCCACAAGGAAGGACAAAATACAGTATTATCATTTTAAAAATTCATGGAATTGTTGCAGCCACCACGAGAGTAGGTGACTATTATTAAGAGGTGTGGCTTAATCAAAACATTTGATTTCCTGTAATGATGCTGATGTTAAAAGGGGCATTAGGGACTTGTTACAATATAGAAGTAGAACTGCTAAGTCCTTTAGACTTCATATGAAGGCTTCTTTGGGGTGGCACTATCTAATACCACTATACAGTAATATTTTCCCATTTATATGCCATGTGACAGACTGCAATCTTGGGAGAAAATCCTTTTGAATTCAGCAGAACTTTCTTTCTGGGTAGACATTTATGACAGGCAGTTCTCAAATTACGACCAAAATTGAGCCCAAAATTGTTGCTAAGCAAGACACTTGTTAAGTGAGTTTTGCCCCGTTCTACGACTTTCCTTGCCACAAGTTGTTAAGTGAATCACTGCAGTTGTTAAGTTAGTAACATGGTTGTTAAATAAATCTGGCTTCTCCACCGACTTTGCTTGTTAGAAGGTTGCAAATGGTAATCCCATGATTGCGGGACACCGCAGCCGTCAAAAATATGAACCAGTTGCCAAGTATCTGAATTTTGATCACATGACCATGGATTGTAAGTGTGAAAATGGTCATACGTCACTTTTTTCAGCGCTGCTGTAACTTTGAACGGTCACTAAATGAATAGTTGTAAATTGAGGACTACCTGTAATTGCTAAAACGATGTACAATTTGCTTCTTTTTACTCCTACTGCCATGGCAAAACCATAGATGCTTGTATTAGCAAGTCTTCTGTGTCATTATAAGCTGCATTATAACATTGTAAATATTCCGCTGGTGAGTGCATATTTGTGTGGGTGTGAGCATGTCTTTTCCTTGCTGTCAGTGACGTCCGTTGCTCCATAAACCTGTATTCAGAAGAGAGCAAGAGGTGAAGAAAATGTAGTGCTTTTTAATATATATCTCCATCATATTACTATTTTCATCCTGTCTCTTAGAATTAGAGATAAGAAGACGGGAGGATGAGTACAGATTTACAAGTAAGTGGTCTCCCCTCATGGCCTCCTCTGCAATATCTTCCCCCCCCCCTTATTTTAACCACAAGTAGCATTTGAACTGTAGCTGTGAAGAAACATTACAACTTCATCATGTGTTCATTTTGCAACCAGACACCTGAGCCTCATTTTCGCTGTGAAGGTGAATTTGTGTCTGAACCTTGCCACTTTTTAACCCGCAGGTGACGAAAAGGCATTGATGTGAAGAACGCTTCCTCAGGATTCATATGCATATAAAGAGACCAGATTATATATTTATCCCATTGCTTAATTTCTGTGTATAAAGATACACTTACCGGCTAGAAAAGGATTTAATTGTGAACCTTTTCCTGCAGAGGTTCCATTCAGATACAGATTTACCCACTTCAGTGATGTTCTGAGCTCTTTGTTTTTTATAAGGTTCTCAGTATACTCGGGATTTGGCCTCTTTACCCCACTGTAGTAAATGTTTACTTGGAATAAATAAGCACTAAGTAAATAAAAAGGAGAGATAAAATGAATAGTTCCTTAGGTTTATACTGGCTGAAATCTGTAAGGATGTTATTTTTTTAAATATTTCCATGTAGGCTATGGAATCTATTTTCCTGTTGTTGCTGTTTTCTCATTTTACGTTAATGATGCCCAAACTAAAATGCGAGGACACTCCAGGGACCTGTGATGAATGAGTGGAAGGGCACAAAGTTCTAAATTAATCTTTAAAAAAGAATGCAATATTACATGTATAGGGTTGCCAGGAACATTTGACTCTTTAAAATGTTTCCCCAACTTTATTGTGGAAGATTTTCACGATTTGAAGAGAAACCAGAGACGTGTTTTAATTACTTGCAGAATAAATATTTCAATATATTTCATAATGGCATAATGCGTAGCTGTCATTTTTGTGGAAATCTGAATTATTTATTCAGTTTAAATGGAACATCCTTGCGTTGCTAAACCATTTGTTAGAACCTAAATCCTCCGTTGACCAGAACCAAACCTTTGTTTGTTTGTCTGTGAGTTAGCATGTTTTGCAAGTGCAGCTGTTGTGGTTTATGAACCACGGTAATGGCTTAGTGTTGAATGTGAACTGCACTGTTACCTCCAATTCAAACAGTCAAGGTTGAAGCAATCCATAATTTTTTGAGGTGTCTTAACTAAGCTATTGTGCTGCAAGACTTGGCTTCTAATGGTCTTCTCTCTGATAACTTTCAGGCAAGTGGAAGAATGCTTGGAATTGCAAATGTGCACACCGTACAGACTATCAAGTCATTTCATTTCTCAGTTTGTGGAATGCTTGTGTATTTCAGAACTTCTCCAGATTGCTGGCATTAGTCCGCACGGCAATGCTTTAGGGGCGTCCATGCAGCAGCAAGTGAATCAACAGATGCCTCCAGAAAAACGAGGAGGTGAAGTATTAGATTCTCCCCATGATGACATCAAGCTCGAAAAAAGCAATATTCTGCTGCTTGGACCAACTGGCTCAGGTGTGTAATCCCTTTCAGACCGTAAATCAAATTTAGAAAGTATTATACAAAATACAATAGATTAAAAATATGGTAGTTGCATAACTGTATTAGAGATATAGTGTGTGTGCGTGCGTGTGTCTATAGTATATATATATATATGAAAAAACAACAACAAACCTCTGCTGGCAAATATCCATAAGGCCAGCCAAGTAGCATTAGAGCCAGCTGACCCACTCGTGCTACAGGACAGATCCTGTTCCTTTCTGCCTGTTTATTCAAACTTTATTTAAAACCATTTATTGATGTATATATAGAGAGTTCTGTGCAGCTTCTTGCATTCCTGTCTCTCTCTGGCTGGACAGACTCCCTCCCCAATCACAAGAAGCGATTGGAAAGCTTCAGTCCACTATACCTACAATGGTATTGTTAGCCCACACAGACACTTCTGCACTATGCCCTGAAAAAACAAATACCTTCCAAACTGAACAAAATTCTTCTTTAGCCCCAAATACAGGGGGTGGGGAGGTGGGAATGTTTATTTCTGCTGCTTGAAGTATAGTTCTGTTCAGCTTAGTTTGATGATGTTTTCATGATCCTGCAGCTTGCCTTTTAAATAATAGCCACCTCTGCTTTCCTGCCTATAAATTTCTCTGCCTATAAATCATGCCGTCTCTATTGCGGCTTTCTAAACACCTCTTGTTCCAGGAATCCAATCGGGATTTGCTCCTCTAAAAGCTAATTTGGATTTAGTACAAAGAGCCCATAAACCTTGTAACGGGGCTCTTTTATTTATTTATCGGTCAGTGATAAACAAGATTGTCACGGCTGGTCATAGGAGAAAGAAGTCCTCTTGAAGACCAGGATGGTAGTGATAACTTAAAATTCAAGAACTTTGATGTGGTGTTAAGAATATTGCTATACGTACTGCTACGTGTGTAGATGACAAACTTAATGACAGATCCCTGTAAATTTTTTAAAAGTCAGTGTGTGCTGTTAACCATGTTTTAATGCAGTGGTTTTCAGTTTCACCAGGGATCCCGCTTTAAATACCTTTTTCTGGCCATGGACCCCCAAAACTCAAGATTTAAATCATCACATTTTTTTCAAGGCTTTGCAGACCCCCCTGTGATGACATGGCGCCTCCTCCCAGGGGGGGGGAGGGGGGTGTCCATGGACCACAGGTTGTGAACCACTGTTTTAATGCATTGTTGTTGTTTTTCAGCTAGAACAATCGCAGGCCCAACTGGTAATCATTATTTCCATGTCAAAATAAAATGCATTTGAAACTCCAATTCTGTGATTTGCAGTAACAGCTTTTTATTTTATTTTTTAAAAAAAATAACGAACAGGTAAAACTCTGCTGGCCCAGACTTTGGCCAAGTGCCTGGATGTCCCCTTTGCAATCTGTGATTGTACCACTTTGACTCAAGCTGGTTACGTCGGAGAAGATATTGAGTCTGTCATTGCAAAGCTGCTGCAGGACGCAAATTACAACGTAGAAAAGGCTCAACAAGGTAAAACTATTTCCCGTACCCTTCCCTCAAAGCATAGCTAAGGGTTGCTCCTTACGTCTGCAGAGATTCTCAGTCATCCAGGTCATGGTTGCCCCAAAGGTGCTTTTCCAAGAGGCAGCTGGACTTTCTTATTTTTTTTCCTTTGAAGACGTTTTGCTTCTCATCCAAGAAGCTTGTTCACCTCTGAAGTGCTAAAGAAGCTTCTAGGATGAGAAGAGAAAGTCTTCAAAGAAAAACAAGAAAATCCAGTTGCCTCTTGAAAAAAGCACCTTTGGGTTGTTCCTTATAACTTTGCTATTATTGAACCAGAATTTTTAAATGGGGTTTTTGTGTAATTTTGTGTAACTCAAAAGCTCCTCATTTCAACTGCCTCTAATTTTCAGGCATTGTTTTCCTGGATGAAGTGGATAAGATTGGCAGCGTTCCAGGCATTCACCAATTACGGGATGTGGGAGGAGAAGGGGTTCAACAAGTAAGTATGGAGACTTTTCGCTTGTCAGTGCTGAAATAATTCCAGTTATTATCATATTCCCACCCTGATTGAGAGAAGAACCAGTTTTATTTTCCTGGGAGGTGCAAGACTGACGCAGAAGTTATTTTCTAAGCTACCTATCAGGGTTTTTTTTTCCTTCTTAACACTTTCATGGGTGTGAACACTAAAAGATGGAAAACCTGGCAGTGATGATGCTTATGGCAGCTTATCAGTCCACTTCTTAACAGGTACATGCATCTTTCTGTAGGAGAAAACCACACCTCTCCCAAAACAGGCAGAGCAAGCTTCTGCACCTTGAGCAAATCCTACACCCAAATCCTAGTTGGGTGGTAAAATGTCTGCAAACAGTTAAGCTCAGAGAGCACAGCAGATTCCACAGTTCAACCCTGAGCTACACACATTTTCTCCTGTTGGAACTCTCTGATTTGCCTCTCAAGACCTGTTGCGGGAAACGGAAGGACAATTGTAACTACATTCATTCGGTGCCCGTTTCCCAGACGCCTCATTAGTCACTGTTGTAAACTACCTGGATTTGCAAGGTGTTCAGTGCATGTTTCTAAGAATGAATGTGTTGTTTATGCCTCTCCTGTTTTTACATAGGGCTTGTTAAAATTATTAGAAGGTACCATTGTAAATGTTCCAGAGAAGAATTCCCGCAAGTTACGTGGTGAAACAGTGCAGGTTGATACAACCAACATCCTCTTTGTTGCTTCTGGTGCATTTAATGGTCTGGATAGAATCATCAGCCGGAGGAAAAATGAAAAGGTATGGAAATTGCATACTTTAGCTGTATAAAGAAGAGAACTCTGCTAAATATCCTCCAGAGGTCACCATTAAAAGGCAAAGGTATCATTCAGTTCAGCTCACATGGAAAAATAGTTTTTAGGATCATTCAGTGTGGTAGGCAAATTTTCTAAGTCTTGGTTAATTTTGCTCAGTCTTAAGTTAAAAATGCAGTGCTGATACCAGCAATATTTAGATAATATTTTTGCAAGGAAACTGAAAAATTGGGAAGTTATTTTGTATACGAATACACAATTTTGATTATCTTGGTTTGAAGATCATTCAGTATGGGTTGATAGCTCTCCTGTTTTAAATGCAGTGGGAGCTGGAGTTTCTTGTTACGTTCATTTTGGACACCAGCATTAAAAATGGGATATTGGAGCTTAAAAAGCTGTATTTTCACCCACAAATTTATTGTCAAGCATCTAGATTGCTCTGGAGTAAACAGACTGTACAGTGGCCATATTTTAGAGTATTGCAGTCTGTTTTCCTAAAAACATCATGCAATGCATTAAATAATTATGTGTAATACCAAAGGTTTTTAATTTAATTTAATTTAAATTTAAATATATATGTTATACACACACATATATACATACACATACATACATACATACATACATACATACATACATACATACATACATACATACATATATATATATATGTCACTTAGGAATAAATAGATGTGTTATAAGAATAGGTGATTAAAGGAGGTGCTGCACCCTTCATGAGAATAAAAGTTTACAGAAATAGTCCAACAATGAAAATGTTATGCCAACTTTTTAATATTGTACATTAATTGAAACCATCAAGCATCAGTTTTTTGGTGCCAGGTTTTTTCCCCAGACTATCTTATACCACAAAGAGAGACCAGAACATAACAAAATTGTATATTTTGCATGTGATCAGTAGGCACTGTTTTCACAAAATTCTTATTTAAATTATAAGCTTCCAGCCAGAAATGTCTTTAAGATTTCATGATGCCTGGCAGTTTGCACCCAACACTCTAAATATCTGTTAATCCAATAGAATAGAATATTTATTAATAACCATATCCTTTTTAGGAGAAATGCTGTCATTGTCTGGAAGATGAAAACTGTCTTGTACTTTAGTTGCTGTAACGACTTCTTTTGGACATAAATTGTTTATTCATGCCTTTCTCGTGGAAAAATTGGATTCAAATCCTTCTGTGAAGCTTCTGGACAAGTTATATCCAATTTAGTTTGATTTGTTGATTTTGTTGAAATCTCTCTAAACGTCTCATGAAAAAAAGAGGGATGACAACAATTAAACTTCAGTTTTACGAACCAAATAGGGAAAAACATTGTATATTACGTTTGAATATCTGTGTATCTAAATTTACTAATTATATAAAGTGTATAAATATCCAGTCCAATTTATAAATCAGTAAATGTTATGACTCATTAAAACAGTTCTTTTGGTTGCATTCAAAATCTACTGGAGGGGGCTACATACAGTAGAGGCTTTCCTCTATCCCATCAGTTTTGGAAAAGATCCTTCGCTAAATGCCGATTCCTACTATATGCACTTTGCATAATTTCCTGCGCTGCATTTTCACACATCCACAACAAACAAAACATTGAGCTTTGGTTTTGTTATTAAAGGCAGAACCTTTTGCCTTGCAGTATCTCGGCTTCGGCGCCTCGTCAAATCTGGGGAAAGGCCGAAGAGCCGCGGCCGCCGCCGACTTGGCTAATCTGAGCAGCGAGTCCAATTCTGAGCAAGAGATGGAAGAGAAAGACCGCCTGCTTCGACATGTCGAAGCTCGGGATCTGATTGAATTTGGCATGATCCCTGAATTTGTGGGCCGCTTACCGGTGGTCGTTCCCCTGCACAACCTGGATGAGAAAACCCTTGTGCGGATACTTACGGAGCCCCGGAATGCAGTCATCCCCCAGTACCAGGCGTTATTCAGCATGGACAAGGTTTGCCTCTGAGGGTATCTCCTTACAATAGCACGTTATTTCGTATAGATCAAGCTTGGGTGTGCTCAAAGGGTGGATTGATTTTCAGTGAGGTGTTAAAGGGATTCCCTTTTTAAAAGGGAGGTTGAATTATTCCCTTTTTAAAGGGGATAATATAAAAAAAAATGTAAATACAATTTAGGTTTATCTTTAATAGCAGTTAGACTTATATACCGCTTCACAGTGCTTTTACAGCCCTCTCTAAGCGGTTTACAGAGTCAGCCTCTTGCCCCCCCAAACAATCTGGGTCCTCATTTGACCCACCTCGGAAGGACGGGAGGCTGAGTCAAGCTTGAGCCTGGTGGGATTCGAACTGCCAAATTGCAGGCAGCCGGCAGAATTAGCCTGCAGTATTGCGTTCTAACCCCTGCGCCACCTCGGCTCTATTATACGTCTATTATTGCTATTTTCTGTTGTTTTTGACTACCCCATGACAGGTAGACATCCCTTTTTTAGGGCAGCCGGTCAGCGTCCGCTTTTTTTGATTTCTTATGAACTTGTTCTTGTGTCATTTCGGGCAGTCCTTGACTTACAACATTTTGTTTAGTGACCTTTTACAAAGTCTGACAAGCAAAGTCAGCGAGGAAGCCAGATTCACTTAATAGCCATATTCTACATGACTACAGCGATTCACTTAACAGCAGTTGCAAGAAAGGTCATAAAATGGGACAAAACTAATTTTTACTCTTGCTTAGCAACAGAAATTTTGGGCTCAATTGTGGTCAGAAGCTGGAGGATTGCCTGTAGTGACGGTCTCCGTTTTGCCTTTGTGTCCATTACACTTCGCTAAACAGAAGCATAATTCTCATGGGAGAAAAAAAAAAGCAAGTATTAGAAAATGTAGCATTCTTAACATGTCTGTAATCTTACGTCTTGCAGTGTGAATTAAACGTCACGGAGGATGCTTTGAAGGCAATAGCCAGATTGGCTCTGGACCGCAAGACGGGAGCGAGAGGTCTTCGATCTATAATGGTAAGAGTGTGGCTTTTGCCCAATTGCTGCTTAATTACCGGGTGTGCAGCCATTAATCCTCCGTATAATAATTTTAAGTGGATGACTGCAGAATGTCTTGCACTCCCTCCCCTCTTCCGTATGTCTGTGTATAAAATCTCTGGCAGTAATTGGTGAGTCAGTGAAGGCACCACACTAAAAAAAAACAACCCTTCCTTCTTGATAGTGGACAATTCCATGGTAATTGGTTTTTCAGTTTATTCCCTGTGAACTGAAATATATCTATAATATGAAGAAAGTCCATATTTGGCCATCACCTTAAATAAAATGATGTAGAAATCTGGCTTAGGGAAAAAAATACATTGATGCCTGCATGACTTCAATAAAGGAGGCGACTTGTAAGGCAAGTGCTACCTTTGTGCATTCATCCTCTCCGTTTGAGGAAGGGGTGCCTGCCATGAATCAGATAAATTTGTCTTTCAGTCTGTGCCTTTTGTCCTCGTTTCCAAAACTTTTCTCCTCCTAAGAGCTGTCTCACTTTGTCCTGTGGGTAACAGCACTGCTTTTGGGATTGCAAGGCAGGCTTGTAAGAGGGAATGGCTTTATTCATAATCATGAAACCAAGGAGAAGCATTTTGGTATGTCTCCTTGGCGAGTGCATACCTCGTGCAGAATCACAGTTTAAGTGACAAACTTTTGCACTTTCGTTCAGGCCCAGAAACAGGCCAAACAACTGCCTATTGTTAGTCATTAAAACAAATTGTGTACAATGATTTAGAGGGGGGAAAAAACACCTGAACTTTTCTATTCATTCCCCAACTATAGGAAAAGTTACTGCTGGAACCAATGTTCGAAGTACCCAACTCTGACATAGTATGTGTGGAGGTGGACAAAGAAGTTGTGGAAGGGAAGAAAGAACCAGGATATGTCAGGTAAAGTTGAGTTTCAAATTGGAGTTAGATTGGGTTGGTTGCTGACTTAGACGAAGAGCTCTTTCTCGGGTGCCTTTCAGAAAATTCTTCTTGGTAAATGGTTATTCTGTAATTAAGTCTGTAGTTGCTAGGGGCAATTTAAGTTAACTACGGAGAGTATCATTAAATGTTCATTTCGGTATTAATAAGAATCCAGCTTGCTTTCTTTTTATTTTCCGATAAGATCTCTGTTTTGATTATTTCAGACATTTGACATTACTTCCATTTCAATTATAGGACTCCAGCTAAAGATTCCTCAGAGGAAGAATACGACTCGGGCGTAGAGGAAGAAAGTTGGGCCCGCCAAGCAGATGCCGCAAACCATTAAACAGTCAGAATGTTCTTCAGCAAAAGCACTCGGTGTGTCTGTCTTTGTTTGAGACCATATGTGGCCCTGCAACCTGTTGCTAACATTGGATTCCTCCTGACTATAGGACCCATGGTTGAAAACTTTGGTCTCTCTCATGGGAAATCAGATCATGAGTTCTTTAACATCACACTGGGTCTGTTCAGTGGACACTTGGACTAAAAATGATATAATGTTGAGAAAGTGAATTGTATATTAAGTTTTGTTCAATTAAAAAAAACAACCCACAAAAACGTGCTTCTTAAACTGGCTGAAGAGGAATGGTAACACAAATACATTTTCTCCCTTACCCGCATTCCTCCCTAAGTTGTCCCCCCACTCCCAGTTAGACCCCTATTGAGTTCAGGACCTTAACATATATATGAAATATCTTAGGTAGCCTACAGTCTTTTCAAAAACTAAGATGAGGTGACTTCAGCAATTCCCCTCTGAGGTTAAAGAACATGTTCAGAAACAACTATAGCTGCTACAAACAAACAAAACACTGATCTTGTAGTTTGTCACCCTCATAAAAAAAGATTTGAATGCTCATTGGGCAAAGGCAAATTTTCTAACTCCTGGTTAATTTTGCTTAGTCTTAAGTTAAAATGCAGTGGTGATACCAGCAATATTTAGATATTTTTGCAAGATAACTGAAAAATTAGGAAGTTATTTTGTATATGAATACACAATTTTGATTATCTTGGTTTGAGGATCATTCAGTATGGGTTAATAACTCTCCTGTTTTAAATGCAGTGGAAGCTGGAGTTTCTTGTTACGTTTGTTTTGGAGATCACCATTAAAAATGGAATATTAGAGCTTAAAAGGCTGTATTTTCACCCACAAATATATTGTCAAAGCATCCAGATTGCTCTAGAGTAAACAGACTGTACAATGGCCATATTTTAGAGTATTGCAGTCTGTTTTCCTAAAAACATAATGCAATGCATTAAATAATTATGTGTAATACCAAAGGTTTTTAATATTTAAATATATATGTCACTTAGAAAAAAATAGATGTGTTATAAGAACAGGTGATTAAAGGAGGTGCTGCACCCTTCATGAGAATAAAGGTTTACAGAAATAGTCCAATACAACATTGAAAATGTTACGCCATTTTTTTTTAATATTGTTCACTAATTGAACCTACTGAAACCATCAAGCATCAGTTTTTTGGTGCCAGATATTTTTCCCAGATTACCTTATACCACAAAAGGACCCCAGAACATAACAAAATTGTATATTTTTCATGTGATCAGTAGGCACTGTTTGCACAAAATTCTTATTTAAATTATAAGCTCAAATGCTGATACGGCATCCTGTTACTTTTAAATCTCTTGTTTTTCAGTTAACTTGATCCTTTAGTATTTGTAAAAACACAGAAAAAGGACCGCTAATGTTCTTGATTCATTTCTGAAAATTAAAGTCTCTACCTACAAATTTGATGTCTTTCCTCTCTCTGTGAAATGTAAGTCTATTAGCAAATTATAACCTCTGTTTAAGAATATAATTAAACTGGTTATTATTTCAACCAGTGGGTTAAAATAGATGGGAATCTCCATCGCAACCGTTAATGACTGATGGTGGGTGAGGGATATCTCAACTTCAAGTTCCTCAACCTGTGTTTGGATAACAGTCATCGGGTGGGTTTGAGTTTAGAAGGATTGATTTTAGGTGCTCTGCAGATTCATTGTGCACCGCTCACTTTTTAATGTGACAATATAAATCAGATTAGAACTGGAACGGACCTTGAAGGTCTTCTAGTCCAGCCCCCTGCTCAAGCAGAAGACCCTATACTATTTCAAATAGGTGTTGTCCAGTCTCTTCTTGAAAGCCTCCAGTGATGGAGCACCCACAACTTCTGAAGGCAAGCCGTTCCACTGGTTAATTGTTCTCACTGTTAGGAAGTTTCTCCTTAATTCCAAGTTGCTTCTCTCCTTGATTAGTTTCCATCCATTGTTTCTTGTCTTGCCTTTTGGTGCTTTAGAAAATAAGTTGACCTCTTTGTGGCAACCCCTCAAATACTACATACAATACTGCTATCATGTCACTCCTACTCCTTTTCTCTAGACTGGCCACAGCCAATTCCTGCAAGCATTCTTCCTATGTATTTGTCTCCAGGCCTTTTAATTAAAAAGACGCAATACTGTTCACAGGGTTGCCAGCTTCCTAAGTTTATTGCTTTTCCATAGATTTTTGACCACGTCTGCCTGGTCCAATGCACAATTATGTTACAAAGGCTGTTTGTAAAAGATAAGTGTCTATTTTTTTAGATGCCCTGTAGCTTTGCAAAAGGAGAATATGGCTTTACATTTCAGATAACACAGTGCAGGAATGGCCATCACTGCTGTGATCGTGCAGGACAATAATTATCCAAAAGATACTGTACGTGAAAGATGGAAGATAGAGCATAGCAGTCTGGCAGATATTTGCAGTGGTGCTGTACCTTGTCTGCTTTTTAAAGCGGGACAATCCTGCTGTCCTAAAAGGCTATTTACCTGAAATAGGCATTTATATGAATGTTCATTGTATATACGTGTTTGTCATCATAGATCCAGTCATTCCAGCATTCCCTCTGGCCACGACCAGAATTTGCACTCAATCCGATCATGCCTGTTTCAAAGAAATGCAGCAGAGGTTTTTAAAAGTGCAATCAATTCCTGCAAGAAGAAAAGTATCACCTATTCTGCCCTGTTAACTCTGCACCCCGGTCCTTTGCCTCTCCAAAGACCAACTTGGGATGGTTTGCATAGGGTTCAGCTCTATCAAAAGCTGGGCTCCCTTTTGTTTTAAATCCCTGCCACCCCTTGTTGAGGGTGCAAACGGCAAAGAATTATGCTATCACCAATCACCCGTTTTTTCCCCCCTTCTTAAATATTCTGCTTGAGAAATCAACGGGAAAATGATGAGCCAGCTTTTCAAAAATCGCCCAAATATCACCCAGATCCAAACTCAGGCATTTGAACCCAGGCAGATCACAACCCAAGAGGTTTATATCTCCTTGAGGTCAGATGCAATACAGGTAGTCCTCAACTTACAACAGTTCATTCAGTGACTGTTTAAAGTTACAATGGCACTGAAAAAAGTGACTTATGACCATTTTTCACAGTTAACACCTTTGTAGCATCCCCATGGTCATATGACCAGTTCAGATGCTTGGCAAGTGGTTCATATTTATGACCATTACTGTGTCCCAAGGTCATGTAATTACCTTTTGTGACCTTCTGACAAGCAAAGTCCATGGGGAAGCCAGATTCACTTAATAG
>JANHFL010000315.1:158427-180148 GCA_032468155.1 Oxyrhabdium leporinum
CTCTCTCTCTCTCTCTCTCTCTCTCTCTCTCTTTCTTTCTTTCTTTCTTTCTTTCTTTCTTTCTTTCTTTCTTTCTTGTGCTTTGGAGAATAGCTTGACCCCCTCCTCTCTGGGGCAGCCCCTCAAGTATTGGAAGACTGCTATCCCGTCTCCCCTGGTCCTTCTCTTCACTAGACTAGCCAAGCCCAGTTCCTGCAACCGTTCTTCATATGTTTTAGCCTTGTTTAGGAACTGTTTCTTCATTGGCAGGATGGTTGGTGAGCCATTGAATTCCATTCCAAGCACTTTGACCTTGTGATGATGTCTCTGGAGGGTACGATGAGTAGTGAGTTCCCTGCTCACATCTGGCTTCCCCTCCCCCGTGCCACATACTTCATGGTAGACTGGCAGCTAGCCAATGCGAAGCTCAAGTGTGTGATGGCAATTCTGACCCCCAAAAAACTTCAAGACGGGTGGATTTCAACCCTCCGAATTCCCCAACCAGCACGCTCTAAATGCCAACTCCACGTGGTGGACCACTTCCCTAAATCACATTGGTATAAGAAGGGGGAGGAAGTGTGGGACAATCAGACGTGCATCGCTCTGTTATTGTAGCCCATCTCAAGAAAAGTAGTTTTAGTCTTTCTGGAGAATTGGTTTCCTGATCTGGTCTATTTAGTAGGTCTGACACCAAAATGATACCCCAAAATCAGGAACCTGGTATCCCCTTTCAGGCCTAACACATTATGCGTAAGTTTTCATGTGCTGCAGCTCTCGTCATCAGATATCATTACTGGAGGCTTTCAAGAAGAGACTGGACGACCATTTGTCTGGAATGGCATAGGGTCTCCTGCTTGAGCAGGAGGTTGGACTAGAAGACCTCCAAAGTTCCTTCCAATTCTGTTATTCTGTTAAGAGCTCCACACCCTATCCCTCAATTCAAAAGCTGAGTTTAACCGACTCAGTTAAGCATGTCGTGTAGAAATTAAACGTCATAATACATAAATATTATATATAATACATGTTCTATGGAGTGGCTGGGGAAGGGTTGGGCGGTAGTGGAAGGACTTGGTTGCATAAGAGCATTTTAACCTTCCAAGGCAGGCCTTTACTGAAGCTGTTTTTGTTCTTTTGTAAAAGTTGTGCACTGGCAATTGCTGAGAATGAGAAAAATACTATTTATGTTTTCCTTCTGAACTCACTAAAAAAAATCTTGCTGGAACAATAGAGTGGGCCACATCTTTATTGATTCACATCTTTCGACAGTACATTGACCGTTGCCAAGTATTTCCAAAGCGCATACTTGATGTAATCCTTAGCAACTGCATTTTTCTCCAAGCAAGTATTTCCCCTTCAAATACCCTATCAAATCAGTTTTTATAATATAACAGCTCTACTTGCAACTCTGTGTGTGTGTGTGTGTGTGTGCGCATACGCCTCATGTAAAGTGCTGTGGAGCATTTTTAGCAGGTGGCTTTAAAATGCAGCAGCGGGAGCTGATTTCAAGGTGTCAGTAAGATAACTACTCCACTTATCCATAGCTTGATATATATATATATACATGTGTGTGTGTGTGTATTGAATGGTACCAACTTGATGCTTCAAGCTCACCAAAACAAAACAACAATGTTCTAAAGAAGTTTCTCCTGGATATTTTCTATTTCAAATCACCGGAAACGTCTCCTATTATCACCAGCCCTTAGATAACTAGGAAATAGAAGACAAAAATAGCTGGGTAAACTTAGGATATTTCTGCAACAGGTTTGCCTAGCCGATTGAAGAGAAGGAATGAGGATGACATTACTTGACGGGCTGTCAGAGAGAAGAAAAGGGTCGGCCTATTCTCCAAAGCATCAGAGGGCAGGATATGAAGCAATGGGAGAAAGATTGCTAGAGAGAGATCCAACCTAAAAGGAAAGACACATTCCTTAACAGTGAGAACAATGAATGAGTGGAACAGCTGGGCAGCTACTTGTCTGAAATGGTATCAGGCCTCTTGCTTGAGTAGAGGGTTGGACTAGTAGACCTCCAAGGTCCATTCTGTTGTTCCCCTGCCTCTGTTCCCACTTATTTTCCTTCCTAAAGCATTAGGGGATCAACCCTTACAGATCTGAAACCTTTTGAAGATATGCCTGGACAGAATAAAGAAAGAAAAACTACAAGTAGTCCTCACTTAGCGACTGCCTTTTCAAAGTCGCTAAATGGTGCCCAAAATCCACTTAGCAACCAGTCCTTGCATGTATGACCTTTGCAGGGTCCCCTGCTCTCATTTTCACTTGCTCATTTACTCCAGCCCAAGATGCCCTTAAGGAGAAAAGCTAAAAACCGCAGTTCAGCTGAAGAAAGTAAGGCAAGCTGCCAAGGAAAACTGAAATAAAACTGTAAGCACTGCTGTAGTCACAAGATTTTCACTTAGCAACAGCTTAGCTTTGTTTCACAACAACTTTATTAAATGTTCCAAAATATATACCTAAAAACTAACATGAGCTAAGAATCAAGCAAAAAAATAAAGAGGAAAGACAGACAGAGACGGGGAAATAGCAACGCAGAAAGATATAAAGAAAAAGAAAGGAAAACAAAAATGCATGCCAAGAATGACTTCTGACTTCTTCCAAGGATATATATAAAAAAAGTACTTATATTCAGCTCTTTGTTTAAGCATCCCAAAGAGCTTTTCTTCTGGCCTTTTTGTAATCAAACCTGGAGTAGAAGAACAGAAGGATCATCACATCAATGACCCAGATGTGCCAAGATCTGGAGACCCTCAGGATTGGAGAAGATTGATTACCAGTTCATTTACTTAGATCCAGCAAGAGGAAAACAATGTTCATATTTTCCATTTCACAGTGCCAAAATGCCCAGAGCAGACAATGTTTCCTGCTACCCATCCAGGATTTATATAGTATTGAAAGATTGGATTGAGTTTCTTTGAAGTTGCCAGCAATAGGTTTTAAAAATATTAGACTTTGGAGAAGTTTAGACAATGCCAGGACGCAATCTGTCAGAATCTGGAGCTTAATTGTTTTGTTGGTTGTTTGTATGGTGTGACCCTGATGTGCACTCAAACTGTGCAGTCCATGGGTCACCAACCACTGATCATCCCAGATTATGCTGCTGGTTAGTGGTAAAACTGCTGATTTTGGAGAGCAATAGCAATACCACTTAACTTATATACTGCTGCGTAGTGCTTTTCAGCACTTTCTGAGCGGTTTACAAATGTCAGCATTTTCCCCCCAACAATCTGGGTCCTCATTTTACTGACCTCAAAAGGATAGAAAGCTGAGTCAACCTTGAGCCGGTCAGGATTGAACTGCTGGCAGTCGGCAGAATTAGCCTGCAATACTGCATTCTAACCACTGCGCCACCACAGCAGAGTTACCAATAGCAATAGCACTTAGACTTATATACCGCTTCACAGTGCTTTGACAGCCCTCTCTAAGCAGTTTACAAAGTCAGCCTATTGTCCCCCAACAATCTGGATCCTCATTTTACCAATCTCGGAAGGAAGGAAGGAAGACTAAGTCAACTTTGAGATGGTCAGGATCGAACTCCTGGCTGTGGGCAGCTTGGCTTTTTGTCCTTACATTAACTATCCGTCATCAAGGCAGTGTTGACGCTGAGCAACCACAAAGATAGAACTTCTACAAGGTGATCTGTCCCTAACCTGTTCTTTCATTAACATTACAATTGTTAACTGATAAGGTAATTCATAATTTATCTCACCTGTGACCTTCATCTCCATAACTACTCTGTCTTCTCCCACCTTATCCCAGTTTAAAATCCTACATCAGTCTAGCCATTCTAAGCATTTGACAAACTTAGCTGTAACTTGAAAGCTTGTTCTTTTCAATGAATTTGGTTAAATTGGATGAGTTGTTATCAGATCTCTGTTGACTGCCTTACATTTACCCTTCTCCCTTGGCTCCTCTCCTAAAACTTAATTCATTTAGGGCATGGATGAGCAGTTATTTTTCTTTGGTGGCCACCCACTTCAAATGATTGTAAAGAGTTAGGGTAATCTTATTGGAATTGGTGGAGCTGAAATTTTCAGGCCATTTTCCTAGCATTTGAGGGATGGACAGGGAGTTCTCTGCATGCAAAATAAAATAGTACATTAAGCATTGGATTAATGCATCTATCTTGCTCTTTTTTAAACCTCATTTCGAATGCTAATTTCAACAAGGCTTTGAAAATCGGAGCGACGGAGATTGCAGTGAGATTTCCCACCTAAGATTCATGTCAATTACAGCCCAGCCAATGTTGTGAAATTTAATTTAGAAATGGACAAAGGGGCAGACTGTTTCCTTCCCAAAATATATTAGCTTATGAATTTTGGGGTCTTCCATCATTATTCTTGAGACCAGGGAATAGTGGAAAAGAGTGGGAAGGAATGAAAGATAATTAAGGAGAAGTTATCTTTTCTGTATTCTTTCTTTTCAGAATAATACCTCAAGGGGAATGGGGGGGAAAAGGTCTCCCAACATCTCCAGCCTAAATGTAATGGTATGTGGGAATGATTTGGGAGATAGCAGGAAGTACCACAAACTACGCCATCAATTCCAAAACTGTGTCCCATGGAATCCTAGGGTTTCACAAAAGCATCACAGGGGTTCCATGAAAAATCCCAAAGATCAAATTTTAATCGGATTTGGAAACAAAAGTAAAATTAAAAATCAGAGGGGGGGGGGGAGTTCCATGACTGAAAAAGTTTGGGAACCACTGGACTAGACGATGGTCAGACAAAAGTGGCAGATGAGCCCGCAGAAGGGACAGAAGAGTGGCAAACATCTCAGAAGAGACCCTCTCTAGTTTCTTGGACTGTAAAAATTTCCTGACAAAATAATTAATCAGTGGAATGGTTTTCCTACAGAAGTTGTGGCTTCTCCAACACTGGAAGTTTTTAAGAAGAGATTAGACAACCATTTGCCTGAAATGGTATAGGGTTTCCTGCCTGAGCAGGGGGTTGGATTAGAAGACCTCCAAGGTCCCTTCCAATTCTGTTATTCTATTCTACTCTAATTTATGTTGCTAAATCTTTCTATTGCTGTCTTTAGGGTTTGGTTTTGTTTTGTTGTTTTTTTAAAAAAAAACCTATACGTTTGTCTTAGAGTAATTGGTTATGTTCAGAAATTCTGACTCATTTCTGGCTAGGTAGGGGAAAACTCTAACCCAAATTGCTGAGACTTTAGTTAACACTAAATTCCATCTATTATTTATTTCGTGGCTAAATTCCTGCATCGTGTTAAGCCAATTTTGTTCAACTCTTTTAAGATTTTTTTAGTAAGTGAATCCAGGAGGAAACCCAGATTGCTCACCAGGTCTGTCTGGGGCAGTGCCACTCCATCCAAAACCAGACATGGAAGAATTTTTGCCAAAATCAGAAACCTGAATTAGAGAGAAATGCTAATGTGCCAGTTCAATCTGTGCAGTGGAACTGACAATGAAAGAAAAGAATATCAGAATAACAAAGTTGGGAGGGACCTTGGAGGTCTCTAGTTCGACCCCATCCTCAGGCAGGAGGCCCTATACCATTTCAGACAAATGGCTATGCAGGCTCTTCTTGAAAGCTTCTGATGATGGGGTACCCACAACATCTGGAGGCAAGCTGTTCCCCTGATTAATTGTTCTCACTGTCAGGAAATTTCTCCTTAGTTCTAGGTTGTTTCTCTCCTTGATTAGTTTCCATCCTTTGCTTCTTGTCCTGCCTTCTGGTGCTTTGGAGAATAAGTCTCACCTTCTCTATGTCAGCCACAATTGGAAGACTGCTATCATGTCATCCCTAGTCCTTCTCTTCGTTAAACTAGACATACCGAGTTCCTGAAACTATATATTTATCCTCCCCTAATCGGCTTTGTTGTTCTTCTCTGCACTCTTTCTATAGTCTCGACATCTTATTTGTATCATGGTGACCAAAACGGAACACACTACTCCTAGTCTGGCCTTACTAAAGCAATATAAAGTGGTACTAACACTTCACATGAACTTGATACTATTCCCCTTCAATGCTGAATTATTCATTTTTGGGTTTTATTCACAGAGTTGAAAGATGTCCTCCATGTTTGGCAAACCTCGAACTGTCCCTTGGGCAAGCGAACGCCACCTCCCAAACCTTCTGCAGGAGTGTAATGTGGCCATCCTGGGCTGCCAAGGAGCTGGGAAATCAGGTTAGGAGACAAGTCCGTTCCTTCTGGGGCAGCATCTCAGTCTGCTATTCTGAAGATAGTAGCTTTGTAGCTTTGACTAACCTTATGCGCTATTTTCCAATTTGGCCATATGGAAGGAAATGCAATACATCTTGAGAAAACCAGATTGAGGAGACCTGGGTGAGTCCAGGAGAAGACACTGTCTCACTCTTAAGTAGACTTGGTATCTGCTTACCAATTATTTACTTAATCATAGTTTGCTCAATTAACTTGATTGTCTGGGCTGACAAAACACACTGGTTAATCTGTCTGTAAGGTACTTTTAACAAAAGGCAATAGGAGGAGAAGGAGAAGGAGAAGGAGAAGCTTCACTTCTCATCCAAGAAGCTTCATCAGTTGTGATGGTTGGGGGATGGAAGGATATTTACTCTTCTTCTTCCTCAAGGAAAAACAGTCCAGTTGCTTTTTGAAAAAGAACCTTCAACACTGGTTACGGTTAAGAATCAGCATCTTGAATTCAACCCAGAAGGAAACTGGCAACATCCATTTTGCAAAGCAGAGGTGTAACTTGTGCAGTTCTAGGAATTAGAGAATAACAACATTGGGAGGGACCTTGGAGGTCTTCTAATCCAATCCCCTGCTCATATCTGCCCACGCAGTCACATTTTTGCACTACTTGAAGCTTCTGCATATTCTTCAGGGGTTTTGCCAGGAAAGAATCTCAAATTAGTTGAAGGAGAAACTGGTTTAGCAAAAGGTCTTAAAGCTGGGGAGGACCTGTGCTTGGAAGTGACTCTCTCTCTTTTCTTGCAGCCCTAACGGTGAAGTTTCTTACCAAGAGGTTTATAAGCGAATACGACCCTAATCTGGGTAAGTCTGAATGTGTCTCCGTCCTGCTTACATGTTGCCCTTATGCAATCTCAACTCGGACAGGATTTGCTGAGAGTTTCCCAAGCTTTGGACCAGCTTAGCTTCTGATCCCAGATCAAGTCAACCAGAGCCCCGCCACCTGTTGGGAAAACCACTTACAATCTAGGTTTAATCCAGATAACACACACACACTTGAAAGCTTTGTGCATTCCCATGAACAGAACCTTGGAAGTTGGGGATACCCAAGAGAGATTTTTCAGGTCGATTATCGGTTGGCTAGGAAAATCCTGCTTTGGGTTGCGACAAATGGCTCGGATCCAGAGGCCACCAGCAACCACCCGCCCGACACAAAGCAAAACACAGAGAGGGCGGGAGGAAAAGGGATCTCCTAACAAGCAGAAAAAATGGGTCCCTTTTCTGGGTCCCTGGAAGATGTCAGCCCTCTTCAGGAGGTTGTTTTTTGTTGTTGTTGTTGTTGCTTTCCCATGATGCAGGGTATTTTAAGTTCTTCCAAGTTCTGCTTGCAAAGTTGCTTCGTGGCTGTTTCAAAACAAGCTGCCAAATTTAGAGCACATACCGAGGAAAGTAGAGATGGAAAACACTGATTGCCTAGGAGGGCAAGGAGAGGCTTCTGGACTTTTTATTTTTTTTATTTTTTAAACCCTTTCAGAAAGTTAATGAGCTGTGATGCAGATCCCTTGTCAACCCACAAATCCCCTTTGAAACGGCAGGGAGCCAAGACCAAAGGCAGACCTCAGAGCCAGGAGTGACAAGGCTTGTTAAAAGAACCTTAAAAGATTTCTTTCTGGTCCTTCTCTTCAGTCTGGATTTGCTTCCTGGATTTCTCAATCAGAATAGACCTGGAAGGGACCTTGAAGATCTTCTAGTCCAGCCCCTTGCTCAAGCAGGAGAAGCTACACCATTTCAGATAAATGACTGTCTAGTCTTTTCTTAAAAACCTCCAGTGATGGAGCACTCACAACTCCTGAAGGGAAGCCGTCCCACTGATTAATTGCTCTCACCATCAGGAAATTCCTCCTTAGTTCTAGGTTGGGTCCTTGATTAGTTTCCATCCATTGTTTCTTGTCTTGCCTTCTGATACTTTGGAAAATAAGTTGACAACCCCCCCCCACCCTCTTTCTTTGTGGCAACCCCTCAAATACTGGAAGACTGCTATCATGTCCCCCTTGTCAAGTCCTTCTTTTCTGCAGACTAGCCAAACCCAAATCCTGCAACCATCCTTCATGCGTTTCAGTCTCCAGGCCTTAGTTGCTCTTGTCGGCACTTTTTTTTTCCCCAAAGTCTCAACATCTTTTTTTTGTAATGTGATGATCAAAGCTGGATGCTGTGGCCTTACTGAGGATTTTTAATGGATGGGGGGAAAAACGAAGCATTTAAGTGGTAGCATTTTTATTCTCTGCTAAATCAGCACTGGGACCACAGTGCTTTGCCTGGCATTCTAAAACTCTGGGAAAATGTCTGTATCGGGTTATACTTCATGTGTTTTATCTCTTGCATCTCTCTCTTTCTCTCTCTGCTAAACATTCTGAAATGACGATTTGGTTTAAAGGTGACACGAAGTGTGAGATGTCAGAATCTGCTTTTGGGAGGACTGGGTGTGAACTCAGCCTAAGTGTTGTTTTAAAATCCAGTCCAGCTTAATGGGATCTCAGATTTATGGTCCAATTTTATTGGACCATTGTGAAATAGGGACCGGTGGGTTGAGTTGCTCGGAAAGTCGGGTTTAAGTTTAGAAAAGAATTAGTAGCTGAATTCATACATGTTGCACTAAGTTACCGTATGATTTCTTTGGTCTGGTTTCAGCATATTATACAAACTAAATCAAGGGTGGTTTATTCAGCAAATAAACCCCAGAAAACTATTGTGAACTATTGTTGAATTGTGGAATATTGCAACGTTTAAATTAGGATTCCCCCAAAGTGGTCAATATTAACTCCAAGGGTCTATGGGATTACCCAGGGGTCAATGTTATTATGGTTGGTCACATAGCCAGATGTTTAGCATTAACAATAGCACTTAGACGTACATATATACTGCTTCACAGTGCTTTACAGCCCTCTCTGAGTGGTTTACAGAGTTAGCATATTGCCCACAACAATTTAGAGGTCCTCATTTTACCCACCTTGGAAGGATGGAAGGCTGAGTCAACCTTGAACCGGTCAGGATCAAACTCCTGGCAGTGAGCAGAGTTAACCTATAACATTTCATTCTAGCCACTGTGCCACTGGGAAAGAGGAAGGAAGGAGGGAAGGAAAGAAAAGGGACAAAACAAATCAAACAAAGCTAATTATCAAGGCTCCAGATGTTTAGACTGGATTTGGCATTTTTATCCCACCTCTTCAATCCTTCACAAGGACCTGAGAAAGCAGATGTTGCTGTTTGATGGTATTAAAGGACATAAGATTTTCCAAGTAAAGCCGCTTTTTGCATTTGATTGGTGATTTCATCAGTGCTGATGGCATCCCAGTGGTGCTCCAGATGTTTTGGAATTGCACCCAAGGCACCTAATATTATTGGGACTACCTTTGCTTTTTTTTTTGCCACAGTTGTTCTATTTCTATTTGCAGGTCTTTGTTATGTTCTCCAGTTCCTACCCCTGGCCTAACCAAAGAGAAAATGAGAGATTGATTGGATTTGCATCACCAACTTCATTTCTTTCCTGGATCTTTCGTACAATAAACTGAGCCAACCAGCCAGAGTGGCTTCATCCCAAAGGCTAAGCCACAAGCAACCCAACCATGGTTACAGTTAACCAAGCTTAGCTGGTTGGGACAAATTACCTCTTTGTCTTTAATATGGTTGAGGAGCTCCATGATCCATGAAGGGAAGGTGATGCAGATCAAGGGAATCATACTATTGTGGCCACCAACCTGGTTTTTCTGTTTTTCTTTTTTTACTCCTCCCTGTGTCTATGTGGGTTGTGCAAACCCCTCCCTTGAAAGAAAGAGAAAGAGAACTTTGACTGAGATCTAATCTTGGCATCCCGTCTTGGAACCCTGTTGTTCTTTTAGAACTCTGTGAGTTATTATTTTTTATTTACTGTAGGTTATAAGTTTAGTCCCTGGCCTCTCAAAATGGGGTTTAAAAGACCCTGGTCTGAAATCTTGAGAACCTCCTGCTGTTAGTGTGAACAACACTGAGTCAAATGGTGTGATGTTCAGACAGACCTTTTCCTGGGTCCCCCAAAGAGACTCTAGATCAGTAGCAACAATCACACCACCTCCAGTCTTTCCATCCCCAGATAAACCACGTTTGAAATCCTGGAGGGCTCGGCCAATGAGCTGGACCAAAGTTATGGCTTGATCTGTGGCATCTATTTCCGTTTGTTTTCTGTTTATTGGTGCATTCAGGGAGAGCTCTGAGCAAGAAGTCAGACTGAAGCTAGGAACTTCATCAATCAGCGACAAAGAAGCTGGGGTATAATTGTGTTGGAAATTCTTGGCAAGTAGCTCTTTTGAGTCATATCCAGAAGTTGAAGAACGACAGAGGAGGCTTTCAGGGAAGGCACAGAAGAATAAATTGTGTGTGTGTGTGTATTTTGCAAGGATGTTTTCCATTCATTTTGTTTTTCTGAGATTTCAAAATCTATGGCTTTCGTTGAAAAGGCTCCAAGGATCGAAATAATTACTGCATACAAAATAAACTATGGCAGGCAATATCTAAGCAGGCGGTATTCAATGAGAAGTAGCAATTGAATCTCCGTGTTCCTTCCCCCCCCCCGCCCCCTTTGAACGATCAGTGCAAAAGTGACTAGATGAGGGACAAGCATGTGATAGTCAGTTTAGCATTGCCTTTTTTTATTATTTTAACATTTAAAAATAGGTTGCAGGATAAAGCCTGTTGCGGGTCTGCCTCCTTTGCGCAGACATGAGCTGGGCATAATTTCCAAAGGAATTTCCTTGGATAGTTGGAGAGATATCTCAAGGGCTTCTTGAGATAACAGGATGTGTATGGATTTTGTTCCTTTCAGTCTAGTGGCAGTCTAGAAGAATGGTGCGGTGGCCTAGAGATGGAGCTCTCGCCTCACAATCAGGAGGCTGTGAGTTTGATCCTAGGTAGAGGCAGATATTTTTCTCTCTCTGGGCACAATGAGAATATATCTGCTGTACAAAGCTCCGCATCGGCGACAGGAAGGGCATCCGGCCATTAAAACTCTCTGCTAACTCCATTCAGTTGCCCAGACTCCACCCCACAATGGATTATGGGGTTGTTAAATGATGATGGATGAGTCCAGTGGCAATCTAAAAGGACTGTTGCTCTACATGAGGAAGATGAGACACGATCAGCACCTCCTTTGAAGATTCCAGCTTAGTTTAGGGGCACAAAAATACTTTCCAAAAATGATCTACCAACTTTCAAAACATTTGCTTTGCAGAAGATACCTACGCTTCAGAAGAGATAGTAGACCAACAGCCTGTCTTGCTCAAAGTGATGGATACAGCTGATCAGGTATGTCAACGAAAGCTCAGGTATGTCAACGAAAGCTCAATCCTCCAGGCCAAAAATATCTTTTAAAGGTTAAAAGCATGGCAAGTGGACCAACGTTTGTTAATCTGAGACATTTCGTTACTCATCCAAGTAACTTCATCAGTCAAAATAAAAAAAAAATGTTACTTGGATGAGTAACAAAACATCTCAGATTCACAAACTGTGGTCCACTTGCCATGATTTTAACCTTTTTAAGAAGCTGATCAAATAACAGCACAAGAGCAAAATACTGCTGAACAACTTGCAATGAAATCTCTGCATTTCCAAATACTGTCTTCATACTACAGATGGAAGGAGCAGGTAACATTTACCAGTTATAAATGAGGAAAAAAAAACCATCAGCAACAGCCTCTTCTATCAGCAGAGGATAATTTCTAAGCAACTCCAATAAATTCTCCTGATGTTTGATTTTGGTTAGATCCTCACTGCTTTGGGAAAATAAGATTTAATAGCAATCGCAATAGCACTTAGATTTATATGCCACTCCACAGTGTTTTAACAGCCCTCTCTAAGCGGTTTACAGAGTCGGCATATTGCCCCCAACAATCTGGGTCCTCATTTTACCCACCTCGGAAGGATGGAAGGCCGAGTCGACCTTGAGCCTGGGGAGACTCGAACTGCCAAATTGCAGGCAGCCGGCAGTCAGCAGAAATAGCCTGCAGTACTGCACTGTAACCACTGCGCTGCCCCTAAAGTGCCATTCACCTCATTTAAGGTGATCTTGTTCACCCTCTTGCCTCCAGAGATTTTGGGCTGCAGTCCCATCCTCTTTAGTGAGTATGCACATTGGAAGACGTCAGATAGAGACTCATTAAAATTAATCAGGCAGCTCATAAATAATAAGTCTATATCGTCAAGAGGTATCGCTGAAATACGAACACTTCAAGCAAACATGAAGTCCCAGGTGTCGGAATATATTGGATCAATACTACAGGTAGTTCTCGACTTACAGGAGTTTGCTTTAGTGACCATTACAACGGCACTGAAAAAAAAGTGACTTATGACCATTTCTCACACTTATGGCTGGCGTTGCAGCATCCCCATGGTCACGTGACTTACATCCGGATGCTTGGCAATTGTCTCATATTTATGATGGTTACAGTGTCCGGGGTCATGTGATCCCCTTTTGCGGCCTTCTGACAAGCCAAGTCAATGGGGAAGCCAGATTCACTTAACGACCGTGTTACTAATTTAACAACTGCAGTGATTCACTTGGCAAATGTGTCAAGAAAGTAAAATGGGGCAAGGCTCACTTAATATGTTTCTCACTTAGCACCAGGAGTGAGTTGAAGACTACCTGGAATGCCTTTTTCCTTCATGTTGCCCTTCTCCTAAAATTTGAATTTGGAGTAATCAGAAAAGTCAGCAGGAAAGAATAGCCTGGTTCATACATGTGCTAAGCCATGGATGATTGCCTAAACCGCAATGGCTGAGTGCATGCCACAGGCTAAGCCAAAATTAGTTACGGAAAATCCTTTGCAGTTTAGCAGTTTCCTGGTTATGAGCAACCTTGGGTCCTCGAAATTCCATGAAGCGCAATACTCATTTATTTATTTAGCATATGGCAGCACAATACTTACAAATACTTACAACTGGCCAAGGTATGTGTTACGTCCCCTCAGCTATGAATCACTTAGTTGTGGATTTCTCACTTAGCCTTTTCGCTTGGAGCTACAAAATATTGCACGGTAAACCATAAACTAATAAAAGAGAATATTTGTATCTCAGGGTTGAAATGAGGAGTCTTTGGTACTCTCTGAGCTTGGTTGCACCCAAACTCCGAGAGCAGCAAGGACCCCCTCCCCATAAACTAACCCCAGGCCTGAGTTCACATAAAATATGGCTAGTTGTGATTCAGTGATCGGTATCTACTTTCTTTGCCAATTGCCTGAGTGATTTGCAACCTTCATGTATTTAAGGTAAAAAAATAAGCAGTTTTGTAGAAAGGGGCCAGGATCCATGAGATTTTGCCCCAGAGTTGCAAGTAGTGATGGGATCTAATAATCCATCTCTGGCTGGTGGCTTCTTTCTCATTTGACTTTGGCAATGCAAGGAGAAAGACTCAGTTTTTTTATTGTTATATTATTTGCTTCCCCGCCCCCCACCCCTCTCCAGATCAGCTTACCTAGAAATAAGCCCTGCATTCGTCTTTGGAGTTTGGTAGTTTCATGTGACTTCTGCTATATTCTAGAATATTACTCAGGATATTTTAAAAAGAACATTATAAGGGCAAAGTCAAATAAATAGAATGGTGTTTCGTTTAAAATTGAAAAATTTTAACGAAAAGTAAAGCAGGGTTGCAGCTTAAAAGGTTAAAGGCCAGAGAAGGCATGCAACGCTCCCCTCTTATTGGAAGATCAAAATACACTGATTGGAGATAAGATGGAAAGTTATGTGTGGCCCAAGGCAACTGTCTTCTCGCCTTTCATCAAAACTCACAATGGCTTTTTAATGCAGTGCCAAGGGCAGCGTCCAACTGCTTTGGATCCAAAGGGGCTTTGAAACAATAGATGCCTGGAGATAGGGCCTCTTTCAGCCTTGCTCCATTTCTCCCGTGGTTCCATTTTACCTTCACTCCTGCTAAGATGGGTGTATTGTTTGCTGCCAAGATGGAGGTGTTGCTTGCTGTTAGATGAGGGAGATGCTGGGCCTTCTAACCGATTCCCGCCTGCTTCTCTGTCAGGACATACCGGTGGGCTGCGAGAGGTATCTAAACTGGGCCCATGCCTTTCTAGTAGTCTACAGCATTGAAAACCGGAAGAGCTTTGAAGGATGTCAGCAGTACCTGGATCTCGTTGCTCTCCACCTGAAGAACACATTCCATGAATCTCCAGTTCTCCTGATAGGGAACAAGCTGGATATGGAACAGTACAGGTAAGGAGGTTCGGAGCTGGGCCAAAGGAGGGGATGGATTGATTCATATCATTGGGGAAATGCAGCATCCTTTAGAAGAGCAGGCAGAGCTGCAGAGGGATGGCATTAAGCACGTCATCGGCTTAGAATCGTTACATTGCCACAAACGGTCCAAGTCCAATCCCTCTTGAATTCCATTGACTCTTATCTGGCGCCAATTTAGTGCTAAACTTGAGTTGATTCGATTAATGTTAGATGCAAAGATCAGGCCATATACTGGCTGCAACGACCTAACTATCTTTCCTGGCTAAGCAGAGGGTTGGACTAGAAGACTTCCAAGGTCCCTTTCAACTCTGTTATTCTATTCTATTCTATTCTATTCTATTCTATTCTATTCTATTCTATTCTATTCTATTCTATTCAATGAAAAATGTGACTTGTGACCTTTTCTCTCACTTTACGTCCGTTGCAGCATCCCCATGGTCACATGATCAAAATTCAGAGGCTTGGCAACTGGTTCATATTTATGATGGTTGCAGTGTTGTCACGTGATTCCCTTTTGTGACCTTCTGACCAGCAAAGTCAATGGGGAAGCTAGATTCACTGAACAGCCGTGCTACTAACTTAAGAACGGCAGTGATTCACTTAACAACTGTGGCAAGAAAGGCCATAAAATGGGGCTAAACTCACTCGGCAACTGTCTCGCTTAACAATGAATATGCTAGGCTCCATTGTGGTCATAAGTCGAGGACCACCTCTGAGGTAGCACTCCATCCTGCGACGTTTTGTTGAAAACGTCGCACGATCTTTTTAAAAGTCCCAAAGGTGCTTTTTTCAGGAGGCAACTAGACTTTCCTGTTTTGTTTTTTTCTTTTAAGGCATTTCGCTTCTCATCCAAGAAGCTTCTTCAGCTCTGACCGGATGGTGGGGAAATGGAAACTTTTATATTCCTTGCAGGCAGCTGGTCATTTTCATCCTTTTTAGAGGGGTTGTTGAGGCTACTTGGAGGTCTGTCTGTGTCCTCAGGGTCACTTGAGTAGTGTAAATCTTCCTGTAGTCTGCAATTTTTTTCTGGAAATCTGTTCACACTCCCACACCGTTCGAATTCTCCATAGAATCTCTTTCAAAGCGTTGCTCCCTTGATTGGATGAAAATGGCCCGTTTGCCAGTCTCTGTCCGAGAGCAATTTGCAACAAGAAGGGACAACATTGGACGGGGCGAGGGGGCGAGGATTCCGCCTAGGACGGAAGATGGAACACTTGGTCTGAGACCATCCCCTGTTCAAAGTACAGCTGGGGTGGAAGCAAGGAAATAGCCTCATTTCTCCTTGCTTCCTGATAAATATTTGTTGTTACGCCTCTGTCAAAAACAACAGGCCTTTGACTGGGATTTTCTTCTGCCACAAAGAGGCAGGACTGAAGTTGAAATGACAAGGCGAGCTCCGATGACAAAAGATCAAGAGGTTTTTCCCTTCCCCAGTTTCCGTCACCTTCCAAGTTTCCAGAGATGTCTTCACTTCTTGGGGTACGTGTCAGCGGGTCTTTATAACCAAACAAATCCTGAATGCTGGCTTTGTCGCCAGGAAAGACAAAGAAAGACCCCACCTGAAGAGCTGGGAGTGAGGAGAGGATTGCCGTGTCAAGTCTAACATCACCTAATTGTAGCATTTGTGAGATGATTCTGGGTCCAGAGAGCAGTTTGGTCTAGTGGTTAAGGCACCAGGCTAGAAATTAGGAGACTGTGAGTTCAAGTCCCTCCTTGGTCATAAAAGCCATCTTTGGGCCAGTCACCAGGAGACTGGGAATTCTGGTTCCTTCTTAGTCAGCTGGGTGACTTTGGACCAATCACCAGGAGACAGGGAATTCTGGTCCTCTCTTAGTCAGCTGAGTGACTTTGGGCCAATTACCAGGAGACTGGGAGTTCTAGTCCCACCTTAAATATGAAAGCCAGCTGGATGACTTTGGGCCAGTCCTTTTCTTTCAGCCCAACTCACCTCACAAGGTTGTTATTGTGGGGAAAAGAGGAGGAGTCTTAGATATGTACTCTGGCTTGAGTTATTTGTAAATAAAAAAAAATAAAAATAAACATTTTTTTCCTTCTCCTTCCATGTGGCAGCTTATACCTGCATATCTCTATACCCATTTTCCCCAACTTAGTGTCCTGCCAACATGCTGGACTGCAAGCCTCATTATCCCCAGCCCATGGGAATTTGGACAGGTGAGACCTCCACGTTGGGAGAGTTTCAGGTGGTGGCTAGCCGGCTGCATGCTTGTTTGTTTTTTAAGGAACTAACATTTGGGGTCAGTTGCATAAGCTAGCGGTTTGTCCAGGGATTGCTGTGGGGTCAATCTAAGCTGTTGCTGCACAGGACCTTATTATGTTCTGGGTGAGAGAAAAAGGAATGTTAATGCGGTCTGAGACCATTGACAGAAGAAAACAAACAGGACATTTTTTTTGGAGGGCGGAGTTTATTTGCTCAGCAGATAAGTCAATTTGTTATCAACATTGACCTAAAGGTAACTCTTTATAAAAATAAACATTTACTTTGGGCACATGAGTGATGAATTAATTTAGCAAGGACCAAGGTTTTTCCGCCATTTGCGGTTAGCTTCAATCTGCAATAAACTCTACTGGATCTGCTTTGTTGTCGCTCGATTTTAATCCATCCAGTCATCCTGAAATGTAAATGTTTGTCTCAGCAGTTAGTTGAGTCAGCCGTGATTGAATCAGCCAGCTGATGCTAACTCGGTCTGTTGGGAAAATCTGTTTTTGCAGGCAGTCCTTGACTTACAACTGTTCATTTTGCAATGGTTCGAATTTACTTATAATGTGAGCCAGCAGTGTGCTGCAGCTGCCAAAAAGGCCAACACAGTCCTGGGCTGCATTAACAGAGGGATAGAATCAAGATCACGCAAAGTGTTAATACCACTTGATAATGCCTTGGTAAGGCTACGCTTGGAATACTGCACCCGGTTTTGGTTGCCATGATGTAAAAAAGATGTTGAGACTCTAGTAAGAGTGCAGAGAAGAGCAACAGAATGATTTGGGGACTGGAAGCTAAAATATATAAAGAATGGCTGCTGGAACTGGGTATGTCTAGTCTAACGAAAAGAAGGACTAGGGCGTGACATGACAACACTTAGCAATAGCACTTAGACTTATATACTGCTTCACAGTGCTTTACAGCCCTCTCTAAGTGGTTTTACAGAGTCAGCCTATTGCCCCTAACAATCTGGGTCCTCATTTTACTGACTTCGGAAGGACGGAAGGCTGAGTCAACCTTCAGCCTGGTGAGATTCGAACTGGCAAATTGCAGGTAGCCGGCAGTCAGCAGAAATACCCTGCAGTACTGCATTCTAACCACTGCACCACTGCAGCTCTTTAATATGATAAAAGTTGTATTAAAAAATGTGCACTTGAGTCAGAAGCACCAAGGTGCTTCTGGGTTGAAAGGATTATCTAGTGACATCACCGTTGCTCTGGGGATGCCCAGTTTGGGGCTCCTTTCACGTCCCCAGCAGGAGCTGGAGTGAAGGACGAGGGCTCAACCCCACCCCACAGCAGCTCTCGGGTCTCAAACGCAGGCTTGCTAACCTCCTACTTAGCATTCCAACTGCTTGAGCCGCCATGCTCCTTAAAAAAAGAGACAGAGCACCTGGTGAAAGTCCCCCAGGAGCCTTCTATTGCTTGCTTCTAATTCAAGGCTTTACTGCTACACCACCCCATCTCTAATCGTAAATATTCCACTGAACTCCACTAGTTTTAAAACCTGTTCTCAACTTTATAACCGTCTGGTCTCTAACCTCTGCAAGGAGACGTTTGCAATGAAACATCTGCAAGAAAATAACCAAGCTTAGAGAGCACCGAGGATCCCTCCTGTCTGGTCTCTGCTAGATTTGGCTTTCTCACAATGTGCCAGTAAGTTTAGGATGCCCCAAAACCTGATGGTGAAGAAGACACTTTGGCCGTAACGTGAAAAAGAAGATGCCGGAGTCAAGGAATAGCAGAAAGAACATGTTTTCTCCAACCTGAGAGTTAGCGCTTACCAACAGTTCCGACGTACTGAGCACATCGAGGGTCAAAGATTGGATTCGGGAATAGTGCACCCCCAATTCACGGTGAATCCCTGAGCACTCAATACATGTCAAGATGCCAAGGTTGGTGGAGAGCCAGGTGGGATCTGCAAGATAGCAACCCAGGAAGAAGCGGTGACATACATATAATGACACGTCCTTCCCCTACTCATTCTGCAAACAGACCTTGCTTCCCCAGCTCAATGAAAAACAAAACATGCCCCAGTTCTCCACTGCAGTTGGGATGCTCTTCATGGCCTACAGGGATGTTCTGAAATTTTTGCTCAGGACCATTAAGCCTGCTGCAACAGCGGCAGTCTATCATGCTCTTGATCTGGATTCTACAGTTGTGCCATTTTCCATTCTCTCTCCCCTGCCCTTCACCAGACTGAGCATTTTTGCCCACTGATTCCTGGGTGATGTGAGTCAAATCACATTAGGCCCAGGGGTGTCAAACTCAACTTCATTGAGAGCCGATCAGGGTTGTGTTTGACCCTGTGTTGACTCGTGTCAGGGGCGCATGTGATGGCCCAAGTGCTCTGCCAGTGAAGATGGGCTCCCAAGCTCCGTTTTCGACTGAGTTGGCCTCCTGCAACCCTCTGACAATGAAAACAAAGCTTGGAAGGGCCACGCATGGCCCTTCCAAGCTCCATTTTCACTTGCAGAGGCACCACGGGCCGGTCCTTTGCAGCCTGGATCTGGCCCGCAGGCCTTCAGTTTGACACCCCTGTGATGGGAAAGTTCATCCTGCTCTCTCAAGCAGGACCTGATCCAATCCAATCTCCATCAGTGTCCTCATCAATCCCAAGTCCCCTAATCCAGGGGTCCCCAACCCCTGGTCCATGGGGCTTTGTTGTTTGTGTGGCATGCCAACAACCAGGTTGCACAATCAAAACCCCATCCACTGGATACAGGCAGCATGCAAAACCATGCCCCCTCCGGTCCACAGAAAAACCTTTCTCCATGGAACCGGTCCATGGTAGCTAAAAGGTTGGGTACCACTGCCCTAAATATACAGGCAGTCGTCGACTTACAACCATTCATTTAGTGACTGTTCAAAGTTACGGCAACATTGAAAAAAAGGGACTTATGATCGGTTTTCACACTTATGAAAGTTGCAGCATCCCCACCTTAATGTGATCAAAATTCGGGCGCTTGGCAACTGGCATGTGTTTATGATGGTGACACTGTCCTGGGGTCATGCGATCACCATTTGTAATCTCCCCAGCTGGCTTGCAACGAGTAGTCAATGGGGGAAGCCAGATTACTTTAATGGCCGCATGACTCACTTAACAACTGAAGTGATTCGCTTAACAACTGCTGCAAAAAAGGTATAAAATAGGGCACAACACTGCTTTGCTTAGCAATGGAAATTTGGGGCTCAAACAGTGGTGGGATTCAGCCGGTTCGCACCGGTTCAGGCAAACTAGTTGTTAAATTTACACCACCCATCCACCCCCGCTATCAAAGTGGATCCTGGACGCTGCACTGTGCTGCAACGGAGAAACGGGCAATGAAGCAGCCGGCGCGAGGGAAGAATGCCGCTTTCCTTCTTTCTTCTCCCTTCTCTTCCTCCTTCCCTCGTGCCAGCCACTCCGCTGCCCGTTTTTCCATTGCAGCACAGCGTCCAGGATCCACTTTGATAGCGGGGTGGTGGTGGTGGTAATTTAACAAGCGGTTCACCCAGGGTAAGGTTGGCTGTCACGGGAGGATCATCCTGCATGTGTGACGGAGCTGGAGGACAGGGATGGACAGCCAACCTGACCCTCGGCGAACCAGTTGTTAAATTATTTGAATCCCACCACCGGGCACAATTGAGGTCGTAAGTCGAGGACCACCTGTAACTGCTTGGTCACATGGGAGCCCTTGCATGAAAAAGGATGCATGAAAAAGCTGCTGAAACCCACCTGGGGCCCCACAGTCACAACACCATCGATTTCCTGGCATGTTTTTCACTTCGTCGATGATGAGCTTGGTGAGTTCTTGCAGTCCGCTGTCAGCCATGCTTCCAGCTGAAGACAGGGAGCCTCCTGGGTCCCCCTTGAAAGCGTTGCTAAGGGCTTCGTCCTTACTGTTCTGGAGCACCGACACCCACCTGGGGAATGGGAGAAATCAACCAATCGAATGAAGTAAGTCAACATATAGGATGTGACTGTTGAATTCAAAGGCCAGAATTCACTATGAAAACTTTGTATTAGTTTATCAAAGTATAAAATACAAAGGAAAAAAAAAACCATAGAAAAGTAAGAAGAGAGAAAGGGAAAAGGAGGGGGCATTGTGTAATGGGAGAAAAAAAGAAAAAAAGGGCACAGTCAAAGGTAGCACCATTATAACTACAACTTTTTGCTTTTACACAGCAATGTGTACAAGCCATTTCTATAACAATAAGCCCGTCTGATTTACAAAAACAGAATCGAAGTTTCGTTTTTAATTTTATTTTTTCTCATTGCAAACACAACATCCGGAAGCAGTTTCGAACTAGAGACAAAATTAAATATAATTTCTTATTTGGATAAAAGAAACATTTTAACCCTCTCAGCTTCCCTTGCTGTGGGGAATAATATATCATCCATTCTCATATTTTCAAATCTAGTAGTCCATGATATTTTACCATAGGCCAGAATTCACATCATTGTACAGGTAGTCCTGGACTTACAACCGTTTACTTGGTGACCTTTCTAAGTTACAACAGCCCTGAAAAACATGACCTACGACCGCTTCTCACACTTATGACCATGGCAGCATCCCCAGGGTCACGTGATTTACATTTGGATGCTTGACAGCTGGTTCGTGTTTATGATCGCATGACACTGCAAACGTCATAAATAGGACAAGTCAGTTGCCAAGGGTCTGAATTTGGATCACAATGACCACAGGAGATACTGTCACGGTCGTAAGTGTGAACAACGGTCATACGTCACTGTTTTCAGTGCCGTTGTAACTTTGGACGGTCACTGAACAAACTGTTGTAAGTTGAGGACTAGCTGTACAAAGACGCCAAGATGCGAATCTAACGCACCATGCCTTGTGTCTGGGAAGAGCAAGCTGTGATTTCCCACATGCTGCTGGACTGAAACTTCCAGCAATTCTTCAACTATTCCATGCATGTTTTCTGCAACCCTCATCATCCAGAGTCTTCCCCGGCTTTCCCCAGGTCTCAACTCAGCTTTGATTCATGAAACAGAGTTGGAAGGGACCTTGTAGGTCATCTAGTCCAACCCCCCCCACCCAAGCAGGAGACCCGACACCATTTCTGACAAATGGCAGTCCCATCTCTTCTTGAAAGCTTCCAGT
>JANHFL010000319.1:0-15151 GCA_032468155.1 Oxyrhabdium leporinum
CTTCTGGGGGTCACCAGTCGGCATTTCGCCGCCGATGGTACCCCCAGCAGGCCCTCCCTGTGTGACCGCACGGGACGGTCTCAAGTTTGCCTTGGCAATTTTTCTTTCCTTGCATTATTTCTGGGTCCGAAGTTCACTATATTTCTTTAAGGGGGTAAAAGGAGCAGCTGAGTTTTTCCTTGTGTTCTTTTGTTGAATCAGATCTCTCTCCTGCTGGGTTCCCTTGCTTTCTGATCTAAACATAGTCCCAGGAGATGGAGTGCCTCTCCCTTGAGAAGCTTGGAGGTGTGGGGCACAGATACAAAGATGCCTATATTATAAACAGCAAGATTAGGTTCTACGCACACCTTGTAACACAGGTCCCAGCAATATGGTGTCCCACCCCACCCCACCCCCAACATGGGCTTTAACAAAATGTTGTTTGAAAACAATCCAAAGAGACTTCCGTTCAATTGAAAAGATAAAAGAAGGAAGGGAAGGAGAAAATGTTCAGCGAGCCCTTCAAAATCCTGCCCCGAGAGGAGGCCTCTTTAATAAATGCAACTTTTTTTTTCCTTTTTGTTTTTACAGGAGCAATCACTGTCAAACTTTCTTTTTGAAATCATGCTTTCCCAATGCCAATTGCCCTTCAAAAAAAAAAAAAGAAAAGATTTCTTATAAAAATCCTTGCAATGTTTTTAACAAAATAAGCCCTATAAAACACGGCTCAACAGTCGCTTCTGACATTTTCCAGATGAAAAGGCTAAGAGAAATTCTGTCTATAGCTGGGCACTTAAAAAAAAAAAAAAGAAAAATAAGAAAGAAAGTGGTGTTGATGCAGATTGCAAGCTACGTGGGGTTGTAGTCAGAGAAATGCCAGTCCAACTCTTCCTCCCCTAATATCCCAGCCAGCGGGAGATTCAAGTCTCACTGTAGCAAGATAGATCAAAGTGCAACAGCTTGGCACACTCAGGCTTTCCGTAAAAATTAAGCTGCATTGCAACACTGCGCTCTGCGTGTGGGTTTGAAGTTATGCGGTTGTTTTGATTCCATCTAATATTGGGGGGGGGGGGGCAAGAGGAGCCAATCTGTTGTCTCCGTAGCCATGAATAAGTTCCTCGTTAACCTTTATAGCCATCTGGAGGGAGAATCTTTTTCTTACAACAGCCGAGCCCAGCAATCGTAAGGGCGTTGCCAATTAGATGCAGCGAAAGCTCCCTTGGAGAGTGAAAAGCTCAAGGTTTCTGACTTTCAGAGATCAGTTTTGGTTGGTCTGCAAGGTCATGGGCTTGCGTGACTTAATAAGGAATGGCAAAGGAGCCAATTTTCATCCCAGGATATTTCTCTTTGGGCAGAAAAGGGGTATCCTTTCAGGTTAGAAGGAAATTCTGAAGCCACTGAAAATGATGCATAAGGACCTCTGCGCTGAAAGAGAGGTTTCTCCTTATTTATTAGATTTTTATCCCACCTTTATTATTTTACATAATGCTCCTTTCTCCTCCTATTTTACCCACAACAACAACTGCGAGGTGCGTTGGACTGAGAGTGTAACTAGTTTAAAGCTTTACCCAAGTGGCTTTCATGCCTAAGATGGCACTAGAACTCACAATTTCCCATCTTCTAGACTGGTACCTTAATCACTACATCAACTTTCATTTGAAACATCATAAAGTCAAGAATTCAGTTTCTTGGTGAATGTTGGAAACTAAATGTGTACCTGCCCGGTACAATTAACATATTTTGTAAGTATTAGTGTAAGCTTCTCCTTGCCTACCTTCCCTCCGACTGTACCTCATTTCTCCAATCAATTCAGAAAGACCCAATAAACCAGTTTCTCTCTCCTTCCCTTTCACTCATGCTTTTTACCAACTCCCATCTCTTTTTGCTGGTAAATGGTTTCCTCTGTTCTATTTTTCAAGTCATTTCCTTAAAACATTTCTTAGAAAAGTCAAAGCTGCATGGGTTTGATTTCAACTTACATTTCTCCTGCTCTCTCCTGCTTCTAGTCAGCTGTAGGCAGGGATGGGCTGCTACAGTTTGCCCCAGTTCAGGCGAACCGGTTTCTAACTTTATAGCTGGTTCAGCAAACCGGTAAATCCAACCCTTGGCTGGCCCTGCCCACCCCACCCCGCTCCTCCCAGAAGTCCCCACATGGCCTGTTTTGGATCCCAGGTAAGTACAGGACCCGCGTGGAGGCTCGGGGAGGGTGAAAAACGGGCCTCCTGGAGGCTCCGGAAGGCCGGAAATGGGCCTGTTTCCAACCTCCAGAGGGTCTCCAGAGCCCAGGGAGGGCAAAAACACCGCCCTCCTACCGTGGTGCAGGAGGCCAACTAGGCCACAACCACCATGGTCACACCCACCCAGCAACCGGGCAGAGAACTGGTTGCTAAAAATTTTGAAGCCCACCCCTGACTGTAGGCCCTTCCAACAAGCTGAATTAAGCATAAAGAATAAATCATATCAATCAACATTATTGGTCTGAATCATGAATGAATGAATGAATGAATGAATGAATGAATGAATGAATGAATGAATCTATCAGTCCTTGAGCTGCTAGAAAAGTATGATAGCATAAATAATGCTGCTCTCATTGATATATAGTGTAAAGTTTTTATTACACTGATATAAAACTAATACAAACTAAACTCAGAGAGAGAAAGGCTGCTAAAAAGAGAAAGGAAAACATGAAATAAAGAAAAAAGAAATCAAACCTACAATCTTCATCACAACAGCATAAACATTGCCTGACTACCAGCAGAAACCGCAGCTGTGTGATTCTGACCCTGGCCATAAGCAGGCGCTCTTGTATTACAGCCAGGCCATTCCTCCAAAGCTGAATGTTACTCTTGTTCCCACCAGCTCTCATACATTTGTTCTTCTCCCCAAATACAGAGATAATTCTACAGCTGGTTTCCTAAAAATGAGTCTGCATTGCATGTGGAGCTGCTTGTCATACGTAGAAGCCGGGAACAATTCAGAATTAGGGTTACCAGTTCTGAGCTGCAAAAAAAAATGAATGCCATCTCATGATCATCCAGATTATGCAGCCTTGATCTGGTAGATGGCAGATTTATTTTTTATCTGCTTTCCTTATCAGGCTAATGACTGCAAGTGATGGATCTCATTAGTAGATGGCAGAAGGTTGGGGACAAAGCTATGCCTCTAGCATACATATCCAAAATGGGTTGATTTTCTTGATGACTCCTTGAATTTCCTGCCATGGTGGTTTGAGAAGATTGAGAATTCAGCCTGTGGGATCCAGAATTCGGCAGAAGTTTG
This sequence comes from Oxyrhabdium leporinum, assembly GCA_032468155.1. Classification (NCBI taxonomy): domain Eukaryota; kingdom Metazoa; phylum Chordata; class Lepidosauria; order Squamata; family Cyclocoridae; genus Oxyrhabdium; species Oxyrhabdium leporinum. The sequence continues at coordinate 3,259 of JANHFL010000319.1, forward strand.
TAAATAGTGGCATTAAACACAACTCCCTCATATTCTAAGAAACAGTAGAAATGGCAGACCAAAATAGTACAACTTTATTTTCTGCCTTTCCAGTATTATCTCCTTAATTTATAAATATTTTGAAATCTACCAGAAAATAGAAAAGGAAATAGGAAGACATGCTCTGCTAATTCAAGCTTGCCCTACTCGGTTTCTGAATAAAGAAGAAAATCTAATAATTTTGGCATTAGTAAACAATAATCCTGGAGCTGATTAAAGCAGAGAGAAAAGGAAAAAGATAGAAATATACTATTTTAAACAAATTAAGTTTAATCACATTGCTTCTGGTAGCCAGCCATGCTGTGAACTGTCAAAAAGCTTTAATTATAAGCGGCTCAGGAAAATCCAAAAAGAAGACAAATTTACAGTATAAAAGAAACAACTTTTATCTTGGATTCCTTATACGTATTTAATCACCAGGGTTCAGATAAAGAAGAATGTGTGATGTCATCTGCTGATTACAAAGCCACAATTGTGCTAATTTTTTCCATTTAAACTGCCTGTCCAAATGCTTGGTAGGATTTGAGGCTCTAGTTAAGAATGAAGCAAAGAATGAAAAATTGGTGACTATATCATAAAAGAAGCAGATCCTGAGAAGCAACAAGGCCTTAGTGCAAGCCATCTCCATGGAGACAAAGACTGGATAATGGCATTAACAAGCTTCTTGTGTTGTCCCAGTTCCAAAAGGAAATTGTTTTAAGATACCATTATCCTCTTTCAACAGCTATAGCATAATGTGGATGAGGTCTCATCTGAAGAAGATTTTTTGGAACTCTCAAGATCTAACCAGCACAACTAAGAAGCCTTAAGACCCTATTGTTGCAGTGAAGGGGTTCAAATTACCAAGCTCCATAGGTACCTCACTTGGTCCCTTAGCAAACCCCCGCCCCTCCCGCCACTGCTGCACTTTAATCTTCCTATCAATCCAAAATTGTCTTTCCCTTAAACAGAATTATTTCACTGTAAAAATCATTCCAAATGCATAACAGTAATGACAATCTTTCAGTCTGATAAAATTATCGGTTTTACATGCTGATAATATAGCTGGACCAAACTGTGAACTCAGAAGATGCTTTAACAGAACAACAGAGTTGGAAGGGGCCTTGGAGGTCTTCCAGTCCAACCCCCTGCTCAGGCAGGAAACCCTATACCATTGGTTGTCCAATCTCTTCTTAAAAACCTCCCATGTTGGAACATTCACAACTTCTGGAGGCAATTCGTTCCCTTGCTTAATTGTTCTAACTGTCAGGAAATTTCTCCTTAGTTCTAACTTGCTTCTCTCCTTGATTAGTTAGCTTGATTAGCTTTAATTGAATGTACTATAAATTTTGCAGTTGGGCCAATCTAAATTTCTCGTGCTAGTACTTTCATGGTATAGAACAGTGTTTCTCAACCTCGGGAGCTTTAAGATGGATGGACTTCAACTCCCAGAATTCCCCTAGCCAGCATGCGGCCAGAAACTGCAAAATGATCCAAACCGATCAGATTCAATGGAGTCTGCGAGGGGAGCTAAGAATTTGCAAGATGACAAGATTGGTGCCATGATCCAAGCTCACCCTTTTGTATGTATATTGCCCACCTATAAAAGGAGTAGGCTTGGATTGTCAGGCAGCACTCCGACCCCAGTATTTTTTTAAACTTTCCCACCTCCCATAGACACCATTGCCTACTTGCCCACAACAAACAAACAAACAATTTACTTGCAATTTTCAGACTGGGATTATCCTAGAACAAGGGTGTCAGACACGTGGCCCATGGGCTGGATGCACGGCAGATAGGCCGCGGATAGGATGGGCTGTCCCGGAGATGGTGAGGGACTGACCCCTGCCACCCTGGCCCCAGCCACGCCCACCCAGTCGGCCATGACAACCAGGACACGCCCATCCTGTCCCCCAAGGGCAAACAAAATCCTGATGTGGCCCGCAACAGGATTGAGTTTGACATCCCTGTCCTAGAGGATAAATTTACTGTATGAGAAGGGTCAGACTGACCCTTTCATCCCAATGCCTTCCAAATATGCCTTGGAGCATTTAATGTTGGGAGTACAATATATTTGTGGCTAAAAAATGAAGCCATGTCCCTGCCAGGATATCACACCAGCACATACTAGCTTTAAATTTTTTCCAGAATGTCTTTTGTTTTCAACTTGGTCTCCATGAAAAAATTAAATCCACAGTATATGTTCATTGATTAAACTGTAAAATCAAGAATATCAATGCCCGCATCATCACAATTTAGATGAAGAATATTTGCCAACATCTTATCCAAAATAAGTAATTGTATGAAATGTCTTTGAATATTAGTAGCTCGGGTTGGTAGTTATGTTGTTGGTTTGAGCTCCCAGCTTGGTGATTTGGTTGCAAAAGTTTCATCCCCATTCGAGGAGACATCTTCAGTGCGTGATGCTTCAGGGAAGTATCACGTTTCGTCATAGTGAAGATGTCCCCTCGAATGGGGACAAAACATTTGCAACCAAATCTCCCAGCTCAGAGCTCAAACCAACAACATAAGTAATTGTATATTTGAGTTTTGAAACTCATACCATTAGCCCCAGTGAGTTATTAATTTATAACTTTTAATATAGCTCTACAACTTTTCTTTGAAAGGGATAGCTCTTATTGATACCCTGAGATATTCCCTCCCATCCCTGGATGCGATGTTTCAGCTGTTAACGCATTTCTAATCCTTCTGCAGCAATAGAAATAAACTTCTTAACAGCCTTGCAATCTCTCTGGCCTCTTTCAGCTCAGTTTTAATTATCATTCCTTGTCTTCTGTCAACCTATCTCTCTGCATTTCAGCTTCTGGAATATTTTAAAAAAATGACTGTTGGTTGTTTAAAAATGTATTTCCCAGATTAATTTTTTCTTGCCTTGGCAATTCTTCCTTGTTCTTCCCTAGGAGTTTTTGAATGTGTTCGCTCTTCCCATTTCTCTCAAGGCTTTTACTACTAAGAGTGAAGGGTTCATTCGGATACCGATCAACAACTCTCAGTGTGCCCAACCTTCATAGCTGATGGTTAGGGACACTTAAAGTTGTAGCTCTGCATCATTGCAAGGGACAGAGGCTACCCACTTCAATTTATACAAAATCCTTCATGTTTTTTTATGGTTTCCTTCATGCTGCTGTGTCATCTGTGCTTGTTTGCGCTTTCATTTGTGATATGAATTTCTTCTTCTTGGAACTATCACCTGGTGGTTTTAAATTAGCTTTCGGAAGGGATTTGACCCTTCTGATCTTCCAATTTAAGCTCTTTTTAACTATTCATCTTATAGCTGAGAAATTTAATCTTTCAAAATTAAACAATACCCTTTGAGTTTTATCCAAAGCAATTTTTCCCCTTCTGAAATGTACTATGGGATTCTATACTTTTTCCTATTCCCAAGTAGTTTGATTTATTAAATGGTTATACTGCATTTGTAATTAATTCTCTCTCTACTGTATCTCCAGACCTACTTGGCAGCTAAAACTGCTCATCATGTTCAACTATAATTTTATTATTTATTTATATCCCATATTTATTATTTTTACAAATAACTCAAAATGGCAAACGTACCTAGTGCTTCTTCCTTCTCTTATTTTCCCCACAACAACCCTGTGAGGTAGGTTGGGCTAAAGAAAGTGACTGGCCCAAGACTTTCATGGTTAAGGCAGGACTAGAACTCACGCCATCATATGGTTGCCTTGATTTGAGCCTGAAATGTATTCATCAATGGCTTCTAAAACGTGGCTTATGGCTTGTGTACTGCATGAATTCAGCCAATTAGGGCTTGGCCAAGAGATTGTGGTTAAATATAGCTTAGTACAATACTTGCCCCTGCCCAAATCAAAGCTTTCTTTAGCTCCACCTCTCAAAGAGAAACTTCATTCCTTTGCCCTCATTTCAGTTTATATTTGACCAATCTGTGAGAGAATAATTGAAATCACCCATCAAGTAATCTTTTTTTTTAACTGCCTGGTATTTTTTTTCCTTATCTATCCAAATCACTACTAGTACTTTGGTTGTGAGGGGCCAATAATATAGTGAATTAGTTTTCCTGGCTTAATATTGATTCAATGTCTGAAGTTAATTCTTGCTAGCTTTCTAATTTACTGCATTCTGAGTGTTCTTTTACACATATAGCAACATGGGTGCCAGCTCTGCTCTGTCCTTTCTGCAGATTTATTCCACAGCTCTACATCTGCTAAACTCAAAGTCCAATTAAATGCAGTGAGACTGATTTCCGAGATGTCGTTGAAGGGATTACTCTGGTTGGGTTCATACCTTGCATTAAGCCAGAATTCTTATTTAAAACAACAGCAACATCTATAATTATTTGAATATGCCAGTGGCTGATTATGGGCTGCATTTATTCTGTGCCATGGTTTACAGATACAATGGTTAGGTTCACACAAAATTAAGCCAATCCTATTATAGTTTAATATGACGAATCAATCTAGTCATTGAGCATTGGCTTTAATTTGGGTTTGGGTTTATTACTTCCATTTGGCCACATTTTGAACTACGTACTGTAATTTTATTGATATCTATTGTCACTCCAACTCATTCTATGCCTGTATTAGGCAATTGCCACTGATGACAAATGCTGGGAAACAGCAGGAAAACTTAAAACTTTCTGAGGCTGTCGTTTTCCTTTATGTGTAGCAAAAACCGCAATCCTCTAGTGTTCCCACCAATAATATACTGCTGACATGGATGGGTCTTCCAGATGTGCAAATGGCCTCTAAATTGATGTTTGCAAGCAGTTAGGAATCAGCACACAAATCTTTTTTTTTTTTTCTTTTTGCTTGTAAGGGCAAGGTAGTGCTCAACATACAACTCTAACTGAGCCGAAAATTTCAATTGTTAAGCAAGACAGTTGTTATGTGAGCCACGCCCCATTTTATGACCTTGTTTGCAATGGTTGCTAAGCGAATCATTGAAGTTAAGTGAATCATGCAGTTGTTAAGCAAACCTGGATCCCCCCCCCCGTTGACTTGGCTTTGTCAGAAGCGCCCTAAGAAGTTTGCAAATGACAACCCCAAGACACTGCAACCAATTTACTTACATGGCGGTTGCCAAGCACCCAAAGTTTGACCAAGGGATTGTGGGGATGCTGCAATGCTCACAGGTGTGAATACTCATCATAAGTCACTTCTGCCAGTGCCGTTGTAACATTGAATGGTGATTAAACAAGTGGTTGCAAGTCCTGGATTACCTGTACTCATTATGCTTTCCAATTGAACACGTTTTTGGAGTTTTCTAGATCAGGGGTCCCCAACCCTCAGGATATGGCCAACTGCCAGTCTGGAGCCTATTCCGGGCTGAAACCGGGTCACGCGAGAAATGGGCAAATGCATGCGCAGTGTAAAGCTCCCCTCACACAAGTGGCGGGCGCTTCCGCATGAAGTTCCATGCAAGCAAATGGAGCTTCACCTGCGAGTGCCTTCCACTCGGCGTGAGTGGAGCTCCGTGCCCGAGCACAAGTGCCCTCCGCTCAAGGGCCCACCACTCGCACGAGTAGAGCTTCGTGTGCAAGCACAAGCAGACTCTGCTCGCCTGCAAAGTCCCACTCACCTGAGCGGAGGGCACGCACACACGCTGCTCACACAAACTGGAGCTCTTTGCACGTGCGTGCACCTGTCACTCCCACGCCCCTCCATCACGCTGGGCGGGGCCGCCGAGCTATAAAGGTTGGGAACTGCCGTTCTAGAGGATGGTGCAGCCCATGTTTTGGATTCCAGGAATTGTTTAGGAGTTTGGGATTACATTTTATCCTATCCTCGACTTGCAATCATGTGTTTAATCACAGAGCCTTGGTGGTGGCACAGTGGTTAGAATGGACTATTGCAAGCCGACTCTGCCAACGGCCAGGAGTTCAATCGTGATCGGTTCAGGGTTGACTCAGCCTTCCAGCCTTCCGAGGTGGGGAAAAGGAGGAGCCAGATGGTTGGAGGCAATAGGCTGACTCTGTAAACCGCTTAGAGAAGGCTATCAAGCCCCGTGAAGCGGTGTATAAGTCTAAGGGCTCTTGCTAAGTGCTATCCTTGGGCTCAGCAACCTATTTGTTTTTGAACAAAAGAATTATAATGTCAGTCTAGCAAACGCTGCCTCCAAAACACTGTGTATGGTTGCCTAGCACTTGAAGGGGAAGACCGCTGTCATAAGAGAAGATTCTGGCTGCTTCTGCCTCCCCGTTCCTGGGATCCAGAATGGTAGGAAAAAGAATTCAAACACATGTTCCTCAGTATACCAGCATTGTGAATTCAGAGGCAAAACGGCCATAACAAGTGAGAAGGTTCTGAAAGTTTAAACTGAATTTGTGTCTGGTATTAGCACTCCCTCTCTCCTCACAAGGGGCTAATTTCCTGGCTGGCAAACAAGTATTGACTGGTTGACAGTTTTGCCCAGCTTTGATCAGGAAGGGAGAACTTTCAAACAAACTTGATTGTTTTGAAAGTTCCCTGTGATCTCAGTAGGCATTGACGCATACAAATATGATCTGTTCGTAGCATCCTGCTGTCCAAAGAGATTTCCAAGTAGTTAAAAATAGCCCAGATCGATCATATTTTAAACTGACCGAAATGAGCCACGAGGCAGAAAAATGGATCAAGGTCTCCAAGGTCCCTTCCAACTCTGTTATTCTGCATTCTGTATCATCTGGAAGTCCCCTCTGACAACCTTACGAAAGGAAGCTGAGTTGTGAGGCTAAAAAGATGGAAAACTTGATCCAGTGATAAAGAAACATGGAGAAATGGCTGAATCATTCTCTTGCAAGGGGCGTTTTTATAAAGTCAGCTTCTTCCTGCGGGGACCACCACCGTTTGTGTTTCATCACCACCAAAAACCCCTCTCTGAGGAAGATGGGAGGTTAAGAAATATGAAAAATAAATAAATCTCCAGATTGTGTTGTTTAATTCTTTGGAATAACATTCTCCCGTTCAACAACGGGCTTGTGCAGTATCTCTTTGGCCTGCTGGTGAGAGCTCTTTTGTGCAATCCTCCTGTGATGTCAATAAACCACATTGACAGATGAGCGTGAGTGAGTGGGATTGCACACCTCCACTCCCTTACTTCTCTGGCATAAACATTTAAGTCTAGAAAAGCATGGGATATAATATACTTTGATAAGCCCATGGTGGAAGCTGTTTCAAAATCTTGACAGCTGCTTGGCTGGCATACTTGTTAAGATTCAGACACGTCCAATGAACACCTTCTCTTTTTAATATGTTTTATTAATCCATTTTCAAATGTACATAAAATAACAATGAACAAGTCCAATGGAACATCTTAACAAATGAGATGTGATTTTAATGCAAAAGCTAAGCTGGAACAAGCTTGTGCTTGGGGCAAAAACACTAAAGCAAAGCAAAGCACGGCAGAATGGGACAACTCGCCACGGCCAACTGGCCACGGCCAACTCACCACAGCCAACTCACCCTGGACAACTCACTGTGGGACAATTTAACAATTCTATTTAATTGTTTAAAATAAACAAAAAGTTGTTTCCGTTTTTGCCATTCACATTTCATTCTGCACCTCCTTTTGCATCCTTTCTTTAATGATTCTATTCCACCATTTCTTTGATATTAGTGTAACTCTTGTCCTGCAGTTAGTTGTCCTGTGGCAAGTTGTCCCGCAGGAAATAGGCCATGGCAAGTTGGCCATGGTGAGTTGGCTGTGGTGAATAGTCATAGACCCAAGGCTGGAGTCAATGCAGAAAAATGTCCTAAAGATCTACCACCCAATGATTTGACCATACTGCATTGCCTTGTTGCCAGACAATCAGGTGATAAGGATGGCAAATCTCTGTTGACCTGCTTAGTCTCTACATTTTCTTTTTTTCTAAAACTGCTACAGTTGAAACTCACACTCAAGGACAGTTATTCTGTCTTTGTGAGTTTTTTGTTCTTTCTGTTTCATTACAGAGACTGTCTTGCCATCGATGCTATTTTCCAGCCCATAAAAATGCCTTGGAATTCAGCATTGCTTGCTGACTTCAGATTGCGCAAGGATTGCCGGTCTGCCATTATGCCAAACAGAAGCCTTTGTAGCTTCTCTCTCTGGCTTTGTCAATGGTGGCAAAAATCACTTTTTCTTGCAACTATCCAGAGAGACAAAGGCTACAAACGTGGATTTGTTCTTTTTTTTTCTATAGGAAAGCAATTTGTTAAAATTACTGAAGAGCATGGAGGGTGGGTTGGGAATATATTCCAATTGTAATACCTGCCCCCAACCCTTTTCTGGAGTGCCAAGCAAAAGTCTCCCAATGCAATGCCCAATACAGTAGTGCAGGCAGTTCTTGGGGGCCCAATAATCACCCATGTAATGCCACTTCCCCATGAACTGCATTGGCTGTTGGTCTGCTTCCAGATGCAATTCAAGGTGTTGGTCATCCCCTTCATGGCATGGGTCCAGGTTACTTGAGACTTATCCCTCTGAGGCTGGCCCATCCTGCCTGTGCCGGCAGCAGAGGCATGCTATGGGCCCATTGGTCTGAGTATGCCAGCTGGCAGGATCCAGGAGAAGGATCTTTTCCGCTCTTGGACCTGTCCTCTGGAGCATCTTGCTCCCTGGAGTAAAGTCGTCTCCAACCCTCCTGACCTTCTGTAAGAGCCTAAAGACCTGGCTGTGCCTGTTGGCTTGGGGTTGTAATGACAGAGCATCACAATGGATATGGCTGATCAATCAACAGATCCCTCCTTCTCCCGTGCTCCCCATTTTTTTTTTTTATTGGGCTGCACTATTTGGCTGCGGGCAGTATTTTATTTCTGTTTTTAACCTTTTGCACAGTTTTTATTTTTATTTCTTTTATGATTGTTAGCTGCCCGGAGTTATCCTGAGGTAAGCTGGGCAGCCAATAAATGTTATAAATCAATTTTATAAATCAATAAAGATACATTTGTCGGGTGCAAGGTGAGCAACAACTGGAGTGTAAATGAGTACAATAGCTTAGTAAGGCCTGGGTCACGTTTGAAGCTGTCACGAGATTGTGAGAGCCAATTTGGTGTACTGATTAAGGTGCTGACCTAGAAACCAGGAGACCGCAAGTTCTAGTCCCACCTTAGCCCTGAAAGCGAGCTGGGTGAACTTGGGCCAATCACTCTCAACCCCACCCACCTCACAGGGTTCTTGTTGTGGGAAAAAATAAGAGAAGGAAGCAGTACTGGGTATGTTTGCCACCTTGAGTTATTTAGAAAGTAACATCAAAGGCAAGATAAACAAAGAAAAGTCGACTTAGGGTGGAAATGACCAAGGTGAGACAAGATTCTGAATATTTGTTAGGCAGATTTTCCACATCGAGTTACTTTGACAGCTTATGGGGCTGTAACCTGGGTAAGGCTTCTAGGTAGAAATTTGTTTTATAAGAAAATTTGCTCCCTTTCTGTGTTTCCAGTGACTCACTAGTTGTCTTAAATGGTTGGTTCCTGGATAAAAGCGTCAGAAGACCATCATGTAAACATCCAGCTATAAGCTGCTCATATATCAGTGAAAACAGTCTTCTTCTCGCTGCATCCTAGGAAGGTTGTTCGAAAGGAAATTGACCCTAACCTACGTGGGCTTCCAAAGGGGAACAAGTTCAGTTGCTGAAATTATGTTAACGCTATAAACTTATTTTATAAATGCATAAATTCCCTTCCTTTCCTCTCAATAAATCTGTGAGCACGGGGAGCATTTTGCTTGGAAAGAATAACATTCTCCTAAAGAGCCTGACATTTTGAATTATTGCTTAGAATGCCCTATTTTAAAAAAAACAGCAACATAAAGCCCTTCTACATTAACTAGTGAGAAGAAGCCAGGTGTGGGCTAGAATGAGCCCCAAAATGGGCATTCAATGGCCCTGCATATCAAAGTCTCCTTCGGAACAATCAAGAAATGAGAGAGCAAAGTCTGAATTGGACTTAACTGCTTGTTACAAATAACTCCTTTAGGACCATGGGAGGGTCCTTAGCTGGGGGCATTTAGCTGGGGGCATTTGGAGATCACAGTCATCTTTTCTGAGTCTTTTGTGATTTTGGCAGCAACGGATCCCTGCCATTTCCTTGGGGCAGTTCAGTGGCACTTTTGTTCAGCTAGGTCAGCTCCAGAGACTGTTCTTGTTGCAGTGTCCCATCCCTTACGAGCCCCACCACAAATATGAAGATAGGAGTCAACGGTGAGCTAAATAAAGGCAGGATAAAGACCTGCCCTTTCTCCAGGTCATCCTCTGGTTCCAAATCAGAGAAACATTGGTATGTTAGAAACTCTCCACGCACAGCCTACAGAGTCCCATGGTCCATGATGTGAAGCCACCCTCAGCGGGTGCTGTGACATCTTCTCTATATTGATTCGATGGTCAAAGCTAGGGTGGCAAAATGTGGGGGCCTTCGCTGCTCTTCAGAATACACAGCACTCCATGTTGTCGGTAACAGCTGTAGCACAGAATCATACTCCACAATGAAATAGTTTAGAAGTAGAATTTTGCAATCAGGGTTTCCCCCCCCCCAAGAAAATATATTTCTGCTACGGGTTCAGGTAGTCCCTGACCTACAACAACAGTTCATTTAGTGACCGTTCAAAGTGACTTATGGCTGTTTTTCACACTTACAACCATTATAGCATCCATATAGTCTCGGGATCAAAATTTGGACCCTTGGCAACAGACTGGTACTTATGGCGGTTGCGCTGTCCCAGGGTCATGTGATCCCCTTCTAACAGACAAAGTCAGTGGGGAAGCCAGATTCCCTTAGCAACCGTGTTGCTAACTTAACAACTGTAGAGATTCACTTAAACCACTGTGGCAGGAAAGGTCGTAAAATGGAGCAAAATTCACTGAACAAATGTTTCACTTAGCCACAGAAACGTTGGGCTCAACTGCAGTCGTAAGTCAAGGACTGCCTGTAGAAGACAATCTTAGGACTATAGCTCCGAGAATTGCTCCCTAGGAATTGCAGTTCCAGTATTTGAAAAGTGACCGTTTGGAGAAGGAGGATGAAGGTACTCTGAGTAGCCTATTTCAGGGAAGTCAATCTCGCAGCCCGCGGCCCAGATGCATCACACGCTGGCCACGCCTACCCCCGTTTTAATGAAGGGGGGGGAAGTTGCAATACGTCATGTGACAACAACGCAAGCTTGGCACCCCTAGCCTCTTTCCCTTTGGTTGGGATAAGGTGGTAAACGGGCATAACTATATGCACATATCCCAATACCCCTTTTTTCTGTCATGTTCTCATTCATCTCATCCCTAATCCACAGCTGAGCCATTTTGAGGAGATCCTTAACTGTTGTGTGCTTAGTCTCTTCTGCTTTAAGCATCAAATGATTCCTAGGAGATGAGATTATCTTGTCCCTATAGGCCTCTTTAGGCTGGCTTGGGTGTGTGTGTCTCCTCTGAATCTTGGGCAATCTTCCATGGCCCTTCCACTTTGGGCAGACTCTGCTATCAAAGAGAGAGATACACCTCTTTAGATCCAGATTGGCCTGAAAGAGCAGCTGACCAGTATTGGTAGCAATGGCTGCCAGCCTGCAGAGGTTGCCCAAATAAAGCAGGAATGAGAGAGCCATCTGCTCAAAGCACTTTCCCAAAAACTGAGTATATTTCCAGAGGTGGCTAATTGTACTGCAATAGCCATCAAAACTCCCCTCGTCCTCCATTAAGTAGGATGTTTGATGGGAAGGAAAAGAAAATACAGGTAGTCCTTGATTTACAGCAGTTCATTTAATGACCGTTTTCGAAGTTACAACAGCACTGAAAAAAGTGACTTATGACAGATTCACTTAGCAACTGTGTTACTCACTTAACAACTGCAGTGATTCACTTTTTTTTTTTTTTTCAAGGAGATAAAGAGCTTTTATTATTGAAAAAATTTTATACAAAGCATTTTTCAAATATAAC
>JANHFL010000320.1:0-10248 GCA_032468155.1 Oxyrhabdium leporinum
CATTTTACCTACCTCGGAAGGATGGAAGGCTGAGTCAACCTTGAGCCTAGTGGGATTTGAACCGCTAGATTGATGCTTCCTCCAATTCTGTTCTGTGACCCGTTTATCATTCTATGACATGAAGGTGGTAATTCTTTAACAGAGAAAATTTAAAGTGGGAGTTGTATCTGAAATGACAGCACTATTGTACCTTGAATCTGGATTTAAATTTTCTTTGTGATGTACTTGGATTAACCAGAAAATCGCAAGAATATCTGGTATACCACTTAGCAATTTTAATGAATAATCACTATTAAATAAGTGCCTCTGTTTTTTGAGACCAATTTCTCTCAGTCACATCACCACCTAGTAGTCTCTGATACTCCTATATTTTTGTTTTAGGGATAGAAATAATTTATCTAATCCAACTGGTTTGCAGTCCATAAATCCTGTGTCCTAATACAGGTGGATGGTGGATTATTATTTTTCTCTGCAACAGGTTAACATGACTGCTCTTATTTCTTAGGCAGAAATTTCTTATTTCTGTCTGTTATCTTGTCTCTGCAAGATAGCTTTGTTCCTGCTCTGGTTTATGTATTGAGAAAGAACAGATAAATGAAACGGACACTAATTAGTTGTTGATTCTTTACATCCCAGAGAATACTGAATGAAGAAATTTGCAATGGATGCAGTTAAATTGTGTTTAATATTATACTGCAGAGCCGCTTAAGCTTTCCTTTATTTTTCATTTGTTAAGCATAAATATTAAACACAAATATTTATTTAGTTTATTACTTATTAAATTAACGTTCTTCCCATCTCACTGTCAAGCGACTCATTGTGGCTATACTGCAAGAATGTGACTTCTGCTGTCTCTTTCTTCCTGGTATGGTTTCCTTACTAATTGTGAAATCTGCTTTCTCAAACGGGTTTTGTTGATAACTGTTTGATGAAACAATGCTGCTTAAGATTGTCTACTGAAGAGCCTTATATGGTGGAGTAGTGACTTTATTTCCAAATGTTCCTTTTTACATAGCGAGTGAAGTAAAAATTTAAAAAGTATATTTAAAGAGGAGTTTACTTCATTTCATTTCATTTCATTTCATTTAATTAGACTTATATACCGCCCCATTCCAAGGACTCGGGGCGGTTTACACTTAAAAATCCCCTTAAAAATACACTTTAAAAATTTACACTTTTAAAACCCCATTTTAAAATTAACCCATAAAAATTAAAACCTATTTAAAAACCCCTCAGTCAGGAAAGGAATTATATTTGTCTTATATTATTATACTTATATTATACTTCAAGGAATTATATTTGTCACGTGTTACTTTTCTGTAACTAGAATGCCTACACTTGGGTCAAACTTGGCAGGTCATCTTCTCATTGCAGGTCCAGGTAAGAGTGATATGTAGATGTCAGTTGTAACAGTGGGGAAGTTGTGTGCTTGTTTTTGTGTTCTTACATTCCTGGCAGATTTAAATAGACAAGGTACTTAAAAGCAGTCAAAGGAACTTGGTGTAAGGTATATTAAAATAGTTCATATCATTATGAAAATCAACAAATACACAATCTCAAAGTCCCAAAATATTTATTCATTTTCATTTATGCCTTGCGTCCCATCAATGAAAGGCACCCAGGACTCTTTTCCAAGCACCTGATTCAACAGATAACAGTTTTAATTCTCTGAAACTCAACAACATAATATTAATCGTACATCACCAGGAATTTGATATATTCATACTTTGTACCGAGAGGTAAGTATGTGTGTGTCGGCGGATTCAACATGAGCAACCTGCACACTTCACATCACCTCTCTCCCTTTGAATCAGGATTGCCAAGGACAAATCCACCTCAGTGTGGGTTTATTTTGATGATTTCTTGAGATGCAAGAAACTCTGTTCAAAGTTATTGGAATGGTGGCATGAGTATTATTGGAATGGTGGCATGAGTATTTAAGTCCTGTCTTCTCATTTTCAGAGCAGTGGCAAAAGTTCTGTACTAGAAAGCCTAGTGGGGAGAGATCTGCTCCCAAGGGGCACTGGGATTGTTACTCGAAGACCCCTCATCCTGCAGCTGGTACATGTTACTTCAGAAGAAAATCGGAAAACTGCTGGGGATGAAAATGGTAAGGCCTGCCCTCTGTAAGATTAATGGATATTTAAATGGCAATAGATGATTGTGAGGCTTTGTCATGCAGTCAACTTAAATTTCTCCTGTGCCTTAGGCTGTTTGATTATTTTTCTCCCTTTATGTATCCTGATGTTAAAGTACAGGTAGCAAATTGCAATTAGAAGTTCAATTTTATGTCTAAGGGAGTCTACATATGGTGGGGAAAGAAAGATCTAGTGGAATATATTTATATTGTATATGTGTTTATGAATGTGTTCTAAAATACATTTATTTCTTTTTGGACATGGAATGTTAGAATCAGAATTGGGTTTAGTATTTTAGATTAAGGGTTCTATGGAACCTGGTGATTCTGTGAAATATTAATGGGGGTTCTGTGCAGCTGAGAAGATTCATTTGGATGCTGTCAATTTTCTGTCACTAGAATTTTGTCTCTCGATTAGGGTTTTGGAAATGAATTCTTTTTAACAGGTTCTACAGCCTGAAATAGTTTGGAAACTCCTGCTTTAGCATGTTCAAACCATTTTATTGACAACTTTCACTATAAGTTGCCACGGGCTGGAGGACTAATATACACTATAAGCAAGTTAATATATATTAGTATTATATTGTATTATATTATATTCAGAGCTCCAGCATCTGGGGACACTTTCCCTTATAAAGAAGGACCTGTATGTATAAATTATCTTTAATATCTTTTTAAAAATCTTTTTTGGAAGCATTGCCAACCTTGTTGAGGGTAGGATTATAGGCTTGGTACTTTGGCCCCTTTACGTACAGCTGAACAAATAATTTTTAGCAGAATAAGGAGACTAATTTGCAAACAGTGATTTCTAAACAGTACTTTCTAAAGGTCTATGAACATTTCTTTACTGTAAAAGTAGGAGTTTGTCTTCTTGAAGAATCATCCTTTGTCTTAATCTTTACATTCGGGTGCCCCAATGCCCCATGCTTAATTAGGAGATTAAGAAAATGTAATTTTCTCTTCCGGGAAAATGATTTTAATTGGGCAATAGGGGAATGGAATATATTGGACCTGTTATCATGGAAAGAAAAAAATATCAAGTTACATTATTTGTACGACTATACGTCCCATACATTTCTCTTGATAAAAAAATACCATGAAAAGTTTACTGAAATTAAAAGTTTAAATGATGAAAGAAGGATAACATGTTTTTGCTGTCCTCACAAAATATATTTAATTGATTGCTGCTAATTTGACTGCTGGAGGAAAAGTGTGTATAAATACATGTCCTGTAGTAAATTTATTAGAGGCCCTGAAAACATATTGTTTGTTTGTTGAGTTTATATACTGGATTACTTGCAAAGAGATCACTGGTGGGCAATAACATCTGCAGACAGTTGAATATTTACTAAAACTTCCTTTAATAACAACTGGGATTTGGGGGGAATTGTCTAGTCTGAATAAATGCTTTTAACCCCCATTTAGAATTGTTGCATATTATAGCGTTTCACAAAATTCTTGGCTGAAATCAAGTTGTGCCTGTTATATTTTGCATTGGTTTTTAAAGTCTTTCTAGTCCTGCCTTTTTTATTACTTGGGATGCATTTGTAACCCTTGATTGTGGGCTTAATAAAAAGCAACACCCCTTCCTTATCCAGTTTATATATTCTGAAGATATTGAACTCATTGGTTTTAATGGTGACTTTTTAAATTGAAGAATATGAAATCATTGCAATCTAGTTTCCTTTTCCTATGAACTTAATGGAGAAATCTTTGTATTAATTTGTTATTAATCCTATTAACGACGCCTGCAAAAGATAAGGATTACAGTTAACACATATGCCTCTACTCTGCTCCCTGGACAGTCCTAGACTCTTCTCTGTATTACAATGTTGTGGTGGAATAGCTTACCAAGTATGCATGTTCTCTCTCCTTTTTTAATTTTAGGCAGACAAGTTAAGGGCAAAGTCCTTCGTCTATTGGTACATGAGCTCTGATCTGTTTTGTGTTAAGGATTGCTGATCTTTGTCAGGCTGAATAGCATTTTGTAGAACCATGTGGGAAGCCAGATTTAAGGGCACTTTGGTTTGAATGCAGAAAACTTGATATGATCCACATTCTTGACAATAATAAATAATCTCTTCAGAGCTCAAGAAGCTTCTTGGATGAGAAGCGAAATGTGTTCAAAAAACCCAAATAAGTCCAGTTGCCTCTTGAAAAAGCACCTTTGCGACAATCTCTTCTGTTGTTTTCCATGGCATTTCAGGGTCAAAAGAGATAACAATAGAGAATTGGTTAGGGATGATGGGAGTTGTGATCAAATGTGTACTGCATGTAGGGAAGCTGATGTGAACCACACATTGTCTCACAGGACAAATCCTAAAAGGACATCTGAACAAGCTGTAACTATCACAACTTTAAAGCCCTTCCTTCATCCACAGTTGAAGATACTGGGCACTGAATTTAGCCAGATTGTGATGTTTTATATGCCTGTTTATTTTATATTTTAGGCAAATTTACAAAGAAACTGAATAAGAAAAGAATAAAATACAGTCAGAACCAACCACGTAGAACAGAGTAAATAATCCTAGTTATTGCATTTATATGAAAAGGGATGACTGAATTTACGACATTTCTTTTCCAAAAAAAGGAAAAATAGAAGGAAATCAAATATAAATAAAATATTATTTATATTTATAAATACAAATTCTGTGTAGTGCCTGGATTATCCACTTTGACAAACAAGGGTTCAAAACTCCAGCTAGAGGATTTTCCTGTCCGCATAAGTAAGGGTGTATGTGGGTGTTTCGTATTTCTGTTTGTATCTCTCTCCCTCTCCCTCTCCCCCTCCCCCTCCCTCTCTTTCACACACACACACACACATACACACACGAAGCTTCGGGCTGAGCTATGACAAAAAGTACAGTTCCCTCAATTGTGGATGCTTATATAATTTGTCAACTTTTATTGATGACATCCTGTTCTCTCTCTTGTATATCTTAAGACAATGTTGATAATATGCCCATCTCTTGTCCGCCACAGCAGTGTTATGAAGAGGGCTAGGTCAACAGAAAGCGTGACAAGCCAAAGCTTTCATGCTAAGGGAGGACTGGAACTCAATCTCCAGTTTCTAACCTACCACTATAACCACTATGCTAAACTGGCTTTAGTGTTAAAACTTACTAAGGTTAGTATATTGCGTAAATTGCAGCCACCAATTTTTTAATTGACTTAATTACATGGGTTGTGGCAGTGATGTCTATAGCTCATCGATCATATGATTCAGCCTTATATTGCAGTTTTCTGATGTAGGCAGGGAATTTTAGTAGGATTCCTAATATATACAAGTATAGGTAATCCTTGACTTATGGCCACAATTGAGCCCAAAATTTCTGTTGTTAAGTGAGACATTTGTTGAGTGAGTTTTGCTCCATTTTACGACCTTTCTTACCACAGTTGTTAAGTGAATCACCACAGTTGATAAGCTAGTAACACCGTTGTTAAATGAGTGTGGCTTCCCCATTGACTTTGCTTGTCAGAAGGTCGCAAAAGGGGATCACATGACCCTGGGACACTGCAACAGTCATAAGTATGAGTCAGTTGCCAAGCATCTGATTTTTGATCACGTGACCATGGGGATGCTACAAAGGTCGTAAGTGGGAAAAACGATCCTAAGTCACTTTTTTTCAGTGCTGTTGTAACATTGAACAGTCACTAAATGAACTGTTGTGGGTCGAGGACTACCCGTAGTCCTTGCTTGTCGGCTGCCTTGTTTAGCAACGGTTTGATGTTATGACTGTAAAACAAAACAAAACATTGCAATCAATCCTTGCGTTTATGATGCTGCCCTGCGGTCACGTGATTGCCTTTTGGGCGCTTTACAACTGGCGCACACTGATCACCGCTGCAGTGTCCCCGGGTCCCTGGATTTCCATTTGTGTGCTTCGCAGCGGGCTTGGAACAAGCTGTTAAATAAGGAAGGTGTCAGTAAAATCGTAAGTTGTGGCCATGGGATGTTTTACTTAACAACCAAAGGAGAAGCGATGTGGTAAACTTGTTGCAGGCGCATGGTTTTCCCCTCTGTGAACATGAAAACGAATGATCTGATTGTGCTTTCTAAGTGAGGATCACCTGTACAGAGGGTCTCAGGCTGAGGCAGCCTGTAATACAGTTCACGTAAACTCTTTTTTTTAAAATAGTGAACCATTGTACAGATACAGTCACATGAGCATGTCGACGTCTATACCCATTAACCCAAATAGGGACATTAGCTCTGTATTCTAAAAAATGGAGGGTTGTGTTCCTAGTGTGACTCTTTTCTGGGGCTTAATTCTGCTTTTGGTAAATGGAATTACCGCACGGTATAACAGTTGATTGGTCATTTCAAAGTCAGCAAACCTTTTCACCTCTTTGATGATTATCTGCTTGATGCTTACAGCTTTTCAGATGGAATCTTGACCGCATTAATAGTTTCTTAAGTCAGCGCCTACGTCTTTGTGCATGCTGTGATTTTTGCAGGATAAAAGTAACAAAAAACTGAAACTTGAAGTAACGCATAGTGATCTGAAAGGGGCGGGGGATGGGGGCAGACAAGACAACCCTCTGTAGAACTAAACCTTTGACGCTGTTTCTTTTTAACTGCAGACCCTGCATCATGGAAACATTCAAGGCACCTTTTTAAAGGTTTCCTATTCACTTCTTTTCCCTCTACACAGAATTTGCATGTTTGTTTATGTAGTGTAGCCACCAGCTTTCCATGTCACTTCTATTGCTGCCTGCTGTCTGTATTTGCACATTCACACGCTGGCTGCTTTGCTAAATCTCTGGTTTTGATTGGCTGCCTTAATCCGGGCCTTTCCATCTCTCTGCCTTCATTTGTGTCAAATTTAGAACCTTAACTGGAAACCTATCATTTTTCTGGAAAGTGGTATAATGCTTGAACATAACTGTTTATACTTTTTTCTCTTTTTCCTTTAAGCTATGGTAGCATGCATTTCTTGGAAGTAGTAAATGGTGAATAATTGCAATAAGTAGTACTGGAAAAAGAACACTTGTCTAGCGTCATGGAAATGAGACATAGGCTATGAGAGGGCTAATTTGAGAAACCATCTGCAGACAAGTCGTTTTTCCATCTGCCAATGTTTCTGGAAAAGCTGCTTGGTCTCACGACAGATCTGCAGGCCACCCAAAAAACTGGCTTTCTCTTTAAAAGTTGCTTTAAAGCAGAGTCACACATTCAGCATGCTGTTCTTATTAAACAAGATTCATCAAATTGGGATGATGAATTTTGACCATAGCTACCAAGTGCCTCCAAACTAGTGTTTTCCAAATAGTTTCCCCCCCCCAAGGTTTATATTTTTATATTTATTATATAATATACATATTGTTGTATTATTTTTATTTCTAACATTTATACGGGCACCCAATTGAAAACTACTCTGGACAATTGGGACTATAAATCTCAGAATTGTAACTGTAATTTGTTTTGAACATGAAAAGCTAAGAATTCTGCTTTGGGCAAGAGGACTTTTTTTTTTTTAAGAAAAAGGAATATTCATTCACGGATTATTATAAGGTAAAATCTGGATACTCATGATTCTGTGAACAGAATATTCTTAACTGTTATCCCAGGAAGCTACAGTTATGGACAATATAGTATAAGGCTAAAATTGGACGTAGAATTGAAATGAGTTAGGAGGTATGACATTCCTTAACAGAGGTATTGGCTGCCTTAGACATATACTCAATACTTTTATAATTACCCTTTTTAATGTTTGTCCCTTCATTGTACCTTTTCTCCCATGGAAAGTTTATACTAACATTCTTCTCAGCACATAAAACTAGGGAACGGCAGAAGATCCTGTATAGATAAATAGGGTAACAGAAGCCTTCTCTTGTATGGCTGCTTGTATAATGCTCCCACTCAGTTGTAGTTGTTTATGACTAAGTTACATATTAAGCAACAAGATTTTGCCTAGTTAGTATTAGTTTTATGACTTTTATCAGCTGTTTCTTTAAGTCCATTGATGATATGAAAAAAATGCACCCATGGGTGTACTTTCCTGTGGCTGCTTCAAAGACTGACCTAAAATGGATCTAAATAGAAGAAGCAGGATGTCCCAGGATCAAGGTTCTTAACCATCTATGGTATTACCAGTTCTCAGCAGAATGCACATTTGTAAATGCTAATTTTAATTTAATTTTTTGCTTATATAATTGATTAATGTTGCTTGTTTTTTAGTTTCACCTTGAATAGCTGAAAGAGCATAGCTCAAGAAACTATGTGTATAGATGGACAACTTTTGTTTGTGTTGCCCATCTCTTTTCTCATGCCATGATGATCTCTTTGCAGGGATTGAGGCTGAAGAATGGGGAAAATTTTTACACACCAAAAACAAGGTAGGCTTTGCTCTTCATGATCTGTAGTAACAAAAAGGATGGCCAGCACCTGCTGTGTAAGATGGCTGAATGCTCTCATTTTGATTCCTCTACAATCATCCATAAGCATTCAAGGGCATGATGGAAAAGAAATAGAAGATAGAGATGGTCATTGGGTGTAGCTCAGAACAATGTTCCGAAGCAGCTTTTTAAGCATTGAGGGTGAAAATTCAGTTCTTTGAAAGCTCCAGGGTTTTCAGACTAGCCATGTATGTGTGCAAGAGACAGATTCTTAGTGTGATACTCTGTGTAAATGTGATTAATTGCTTCACATATAAAATTGCTTCATACTGTGGTTTCTGATTCTGGCTGGATCATGATATATACATAAGCCATAGTTGTTTTAACCACAGTTGGTTAGATAAGCAAAGATTAGTCAGTGCTTTTCTTGCCGACCAACTAAGCCGGCTTCTTCAAAGATTTGCTATGTTTCTCCAATTTGCAAAAACAAACAAGAGTTCTAGGTCCCGAAATCTATCGTGCATCTGTATAGTTACGTTGCGTTGTTGTCCTGTTAGGGAATGTCATAATTATGTATTTCAACAATCATAACACAAAGTTTGGATGAAAGTATTGAAACACTTTCCTTTAAGACTTGCATGAACACTTGTGAGTACTTCAGATAGGAAGATGTTATCTTAGCAAAATTTACAGAGAGGGGACCCTGTTTTCTCAAATTGCTCTTCTGAGTTTTGCAGAAAAGCTGCAATACAAGATAATCCTGGACCTAAACCCATTTATTGAACAACCATTTTAAATTACAACTGTGCTAGAAAAAAAATGACTTATGATTGGTCCTCACACTTAGGACCGTTATAGCATCCCTGAGATCACCTGATCAAAATTTGGGCATTTGGCAACTGGCATGTGCTTACTGTTGTTCCAACAACCTGGAATCACGTGATTGTCATTTGTTACCTTCCATGGAGGCTTCCAACCAGCTTCAGTGGGATAAATTGGATTCGTGTAATGACCGTGTGATTCATTTAACCACCATGGTGACTTACTTAATTGTGGCACAAAGGGCATCAGATTGGCACAATTCACTTAACAACTGCATTGCTTAGCAACAGAAGTTTCAGTCCCAGTTGGGGTCATAAGTTGAGGATTACTTGTAATGCACACAACTGCAACCAAACTACAGCCCCTAGCAGAGGAGAAAAAAGTGAAACAATATGAGCTTCAGAAAAAAAAACCTGCCTTTCATTTCCGTGTGTGGAACAGTCATTCTTGCCCTTGGAAGTTGTCAAAAGAGGATTTTCTGGCAATGAAATAAAGCTCCATCTCTCCAATCTCCACCCATCTTACTTTCGAAACTGACAAGATTGAATGACTCTGGATTTTCCTTCTGTAGTTCAGATCGGCATAGCACTCTCCCCAGACAGAACTGGCCAAGGGGGTCTTTGCCCAGATTAATATGGAGTTCCCATTGTATTATTATCTGCAATAGGAGCCCGTTGTCACAGTCACTCAATGCACAATCATCTTGCACATGGAATATTAAAGATGCTCTTCAGCTGACAGTCTTTCACAATCACTAAGAATCTCCAGTTGGTCCCGAATAAAGCAGAGTGGGCAGTACCAAGAAAGGAGAATATTTGTAACGAGGGGTTGAAATGGGGGGTCCTTGGTGCTCTCTGAGCTTGCTTGTTTTCTTGCAGACGTTTCATTATCCAAACTAGGTAACATCATCAGTGCTAGAGTAGCATTGATGATGTCACCTAGTTTGGGTA
>JANHFL010000320.1:32868-43513 GCA_032468155.1 Oxyrhabdium leporinum
GAATTTTGTTTTGTCTACTAACCCCCTCTAAGTGTATGAGAATAAACCCCCTCCCTATTTCCCATGTGCTATATGTGACAGCTGCAGAGGCCTAGCAATTATGGCTTCCAAGGTTGACAATGTGATCATGTGCTTTACCACCCTTTCATTTAAGCAATAGCAATCCCAATTGCAATTGCCATTGTAACCTGAGGACTACCAGTATATAGGATTTGTGGAAAATAACTTCTACATAAGGCAATTTATAGCATAACCTATAGAAAGTGGAGTACAAAGAGAGAAAAACATGTGCTAACTTACCCCTTTGGTCCATCTGCAATTGCATTAGCTTTGCGACACAAATCAAGTACTGTTGTTCCAGGTTCAAGTAGCATTTCTATATAAGGTGCTTCTCTAAAGAGTTCCTGTAGCTCTTCGTCAGACATACTTTCTAATGCATCCACATTGTTGTGATAAAAGGCCTTTGTACATCTGGTAATAAAGAAGTAGTTATCAAAATGAGCACTGCACCAATATTTGCTATACCAGTTTTTCTCAAGTTAGGCAGAGCACTTGTATACTTCCAATACTTCTAGCATTTACAATCATTCTGCTGGAAAAAATACCATGAACAGTGACTGCTTCATGTCCTCTCCCTCACTTTTAAAAAACAAAATAAACATCTGCTGCTCCCGGTGGGGGGAAAAAACTATTTTCATGTTGGGGATAGAGTAGGTTTAGAGGACTGGAAAGGCTTCAGTTCCAAAGTTCCTCTGCACCAACCACGTGCCTCAACATCCCTGCGGACCATTTGTGAAATAAATGATGAGAAAGTATCCTTAGGTTAGAGTTTCCTTTCTTGGTTTAGATGTTTCCCACTTGGGATGGAGAAATTAAGATGGGCAATCCAGAATGTAGTTGCCTTTTTGCTTGCTATCTGTAAAGCTACAGCCCTTCCTTATATATCCATTAACAGGACAAATTAGACTTAACACAGTCAATCTATTTTTACCTCTTGGCAGATTCCAGACCATTCCTGCCATGAACAAGCTTAGTTACTTCAGCAGCAAGCCGCTTCTGAGGCCCCCGCTTTTCAGGTTCTTTAGCATGCACTTGCATAATATGATTAATTTCCATGCCAGAAAGGAAAGTAAAAAGCTTCAAATACCTTAAAGAGAAGATAGTGTTATTTTGCTTCAGTGTCACATAATACAGATCTACATTTTTTTAAAACATGTACATAATTTAAAAGTGGGGCAAATACATTATGATGTTTCCTTTTCTAAAAATATTGAAAAGAAAACCTGACACTAGGAGTAATTGTTTCTGATCAGATAGAGCTAAAATAACATGAGAAACTAACCACAGTAAATGCAGAAATATTCAGCTCTGAAAATTGGGGGGGGGGGGGGTGTTTTGAAAACCTGGAATGTATTATTTGTATTATAATTTATATAGAAGCAGTGGAACTGTTAACCTTTGTTATTCATCAACCCATAAAATTGAGGATGTGTTTTAAGTATTTATTTAATTTTAAAGTTTATCAGAGTATCCAGTTGATCAGTTAGAACAGAGCTAGGCTCTTCGAGTTGTCAAAAGTACTACTTCCTGTTTGAGATGCATAAACCAATTGTGAGGAGTGCTCTAAGCATCTTTTTTTTAAAAAAAAACTACCACATATATTCTATCTAACTTCTAGGACATTCAAGATGAGTACTTTTGTTCTCACGCCAACTTGATTGTCACAACAATCCTGTGAAACAAGTTAAAGAAATGAAATCTTCTGCCTTTTATATACCAACGTTATTGGAAATGTAAATAGAAACAATTAGAAAGCATCTGGATACCTATTTGTGCTAGACTGAAAGAAAATGCGCTCTGTGGCTATAAAGCTTTGAATTCTGGTCTCTCGCTTTTACAGGCTAGCATCCTATAAATCATCATTCTGGCAAACAAGTCCTTTCGTTCTTAGCAGGAAAATAACTCTTCATGTAGAAATAGACTTGCCTTTCAACAGTGGCATCTGGCTGTCTGACAAAGAACTGATACAGTTCAAAAGGAGAAGTCCTATTTCTGTTAAGCCAAACTGCATTCCCAGATGATTTTCCCAGCTTATCTCCAGTAGTAGTTGTAATAAGAGGCACAGTTATTCCATATACATCTTTGTCAGTTACTCTGAAGAGAAAAAAAAATGCAAATGTTAAGTTATTTGTTAACAGAGCTTGATATCCATTTGATACTATCTGACTGATCACACCTAACACGGGACACAATATGGACAAATTCATGCGCAATATTTTCAGAAGTGGTTTGTTGTTGCCTTCTTCCTAGGACTGAGAATGACCGGTTCATCTTCCATTCTGACTTCCAATGCCCAAGGCCTGATTAAAATTCGGGTTTCCTTGCTCCTAAGACAGTGCTTTAACCACTAGACCTGTGATGGCGAACCTATGGGACGCGTACCAGAGGTGACACACAGAGCTCTCTGTGGGCATGCGAGCTGTCACCCCAGCTCAGTTCTGCCGCACATATGCGCGCGTGCACCTCCCACCGGCCAGCTGGTCTTTGGGTCTGCTGTGCGTGCGTGCGGGCCGGGCACATGCATGGGGCACATGCATGGGGGATGCACGCATATTGCATTTTGGGGATGCGCACACACGCACACTTTGGGCACTCTGTGCCGAAAAGGTTAGACATCACTGTACTAGACCAAACTGGCTCTTAAGATCTTAGGTCATATTAAATGGCCAGCACAGATTTTTAAAAACACAACCATTTAAAAACCAAATATATTTTAAGTTTTATAACAGCATCCCTCAGCCTGACATCATCTTGATTTATCAAGAATCTCCACAGACACTTAATGTATCAAACTACAACTTGCTTTATTTTCAATCACCTATGTATATGACAGTAGCTACTGTATACTCCAGGATATTGGATGCACACTAGGTTGTGGAAGGAATGTGTATCCAAGAGTCCAAATGTAGACGACCTACTATTCAAATATTCTGGACCAACTCCCATCCGCTCTACCCAGAATATCCAACTGCAAAGAAGTGGTGAAATGTAGTCCAAAATTTTGAAAAACTCTACCACTAATAAAAGTTCATTAACACTCACCAAAGTTCCCTCCCCAAAAGACACTGGGAGACCAATAATATTCAGTTGTTTTCTTACTGTTCTGAAATATATGATTAGAGAAGACTTGAAAAAGCCTGAAAACTCCAAAGGAGAAGGAGGCAGAAATTATGGCCCTTTTTTTTAGTGTGAAAGGAGACACTACATGAGTATAATAAAGGATAGAGCTGTAGAAGCTTCTTGGATAAGAAGCAAAATGTCTTCAAAGAAAACCCCCCAGAAAATCCAGTTGTCTCTTGAAAAAAGCAGCTTTGGGACAACCATGACCTGGATGACTGAGAATCTCCGTAGACATTTTGAACAAATAAAGGAGATTGTTTATGTTAAAAGATGCTAGTATCAGTAGAAGAGGCTTGGAGTCTTTATAGACACTCTGGGTGAAACTCAGTTAAAGGCATCCTATAATATTATCAGATGTTACATTCTAGCTACAAAGGTGATAATATGATTTACACTACTTTCTTAATCATGGGCCAGTTCTGGAAGTATATAACCCATAACCTTGATTAGTTTGGGGTTCTTTTGCATTCTTGTCTTGGTTCCTTACTTAAAGCAAGCATTTAAAGCACAACACACAGTAAAATTGAAGCTTACCTCCCATGGAACCCACAAGAAAGACACCAAGGGAGACAAATGACAAAAAATGCCTGTTGTCATCACACAAAATCTATGACTTGCATACTTGCACCAGAGGCAAGTACATAGCAACGGCGCTTAAGATTTATAGAACGCTTTACGGATCAGACCGAGATCTCTTTATAGAAATGACTTGTTCACACTATTATGGAAGAGCAAAAAGCTGTGATCTGTTGTTAATGCCTTATTCTACTCTAACAGAAGTTAGAAGTTAGGAGTCGGAAGTCAATGCTTCTTTTTCTTTCCCTATATTTCCTCACTTTTCTTCCCCCTTCCCCCTCATTGTCCTCTTATTTACTTTTGTATTTTACAATACTTTATAACTTAATAAAATGTGATTGAAAAAAGACTTATATACCGCTTTACAGTGCTCTGTAAATGACATGCTGAGCGGCAGTGGCGCAGTGCTTAGAGCGCAGTACTGCAGGCTGCTTCTGCTGACTGCCAGCAGTTTGGCAGTTCGAATCTCACCAGGCTCAAGGTTGACTCAGCCTTCCGTCCTTCCAAGGTGGGTAAAATGAGGACCCAGATTGTTCGGGGCAGTAGGCTGATTCTGTCAACCGCTTAGAGAGGGCTCTAAGAGCGGTATGTAAGTCTAGGTGCTATTTGCTAATACAACACACGCATCCCTTTTTGCTGGGCTTCCTGCAATATCCCCAACTCCTTTCTGTCTTACTTAGAGACGAGGTCGTAGCCAGACATGATATTGCCCAACTGGTCCGCTCCGCCCAGCTGAACGAGGCAGCCGTAGTGACGGTACAAATGCAGGAAGTCGTAAGCTTGAAGGGCCGGGTACAGAAACTCGGCCAAGCCCATGCCTTCGGGGCTGCTCAAGCGAGCCTTGCAGCTCTGCCGGCTCAGCAACGTGCCCATCCGGAGGTGACCCCCGACTCCGGCCAGGAAGCTGATGACCGACTCGCTCTCCAACCAGTCGGCGTTATCCAGGAAATGGACGCTGCCCAGGCGGTTGCCCTCCTCGGCCCAGAAGAACTCCCGGTGGTGTTGGAAGAGCCGCTGGAGCCCCTCGTGGAGCCCCCGCGCGCGCTCCCGCACCTGCTCCGCCGTCAGCGCCTCCCGCGCTTTGGCGCGGCCGCTGGGATCGCCCAGCTGCGCCGTAGCGCCGCCCACCAGGGTGATGACGTTGTGGCCGGCCCGCTGGAAGTGCAGCAAGCCCAGCACCGCCAGCAGGTGCCCGACGTGCAACGAGTCGGCCGTGGGGTCGAAGCCGCAGTAAGCCGTCACGGGAGGCCGGCCGGGCTGGAGGAGCTCGATGAGCTGCTCCTCGGCGGGCTGAGGCGGGAACACCTCTTGGAACAGACCGCGCTGGTACTGCGTGGCTAAGAGACCCTTCGCCACGGGGGAGCCCGACGTCGGACGAGCGTCTGGCTGATGGTCGTGACGCTGCCGCCGCGTCTGGGAAACCAAAAGTTGGGGCGGCGGCGCCGGCGCTGCCCTCCGAGCCGAAAGAAGCCATAGGCGCCCGGCCCGGAGCGTGGGCGCCGCCATCTTGCCTACGGAAAGTCCGCTGCGCGCTTAGCGCGAGGCATGTCGGGATGGGGCGGAGGCGGGCGGGGCCAGGGCCAAAGCGTTCCGTCCCTCTTTGGGCGGGGCGGGGGGCGGGAATAGCTTCCTGCAGAATCATACGGGTTGCAACGTGAGGGGCCAAGTCTATGTGAATATTGAATCACGGAGGTTGTATTCTGTACATCTTAGTTGTTTCCTTTTTGTAGACATTAATTCTTTTAATTCTGTTACAACTGGATGCTTAGGGTTGTTTATCCCCACTTCCAAATTTATGCCCTTTTTACCTTTTCCGCGTTTATGTATTTATCGACCCAATTTGTATGCTGCCCATCTAAGGAAACTCTGGGTAGTGAACTAAAAAAAAAAAAGAGCAAAGCATTCCATTGAAATTCATTTTAATGATGAAATCAAAATGATTAAAGGAGAGCCAGTTCGGTCTGGTAGTTAAGGCACCCGGCTAGAACCAAGGAGTCTGTAAGCTCTAGTCCCGCCGCGGTCAGGAAAGCCAGCTGGGCGACTTTGGGCTAGTCGCCCTCTCAGTCCAACTCGCCTCACGGGGTTCTTGTTGCGGGAAAAATAGGAGGAAGGTATGTTGGAGATGCTTATTTGTATTCAAAAAAATAATAATAAAAGCAGGCAATAAATAAATAAAGTCAAAAGAAACCAAGCCAAGGTCTAAAAGAAGCTCATTGTCGTAATCATTGACGTCAGGGCAACTATGATTGACACCCAAGCACTAATGCCTAGGGAAGAATCAGGTGTTCACAGCCTTCCGAAAAGTCAATATATAGTTAGGACCACTTATTCCTCTGGGTTGCAAAGGGCGAAGAAGCCATACTTTCGGGACCTGCTACTTGACACTGTTTCACAATGAAGAGTTGGACCATGCTTCATCCCAGCAAAGAACTACTTATTTATTTATTTAAATCTTAAGCTAATACACAAATCCAACTCGTTGTAGCAAAGCACTAACTAATTAAATTAGAAAAGTCTTAAATTTGCCAAGTTTGAAAAAAGACTGATCTAGAGACATTCCCGCCTCCAAATCACTAAAATCTCTCTTTCCAGGAGATGGCAGTATTGCATTTAGCCTCTAATTAAATTATGCCAGCATAGTTTTCATGGACTCTGATCTCAGAATTTTTTTATTTTTTTTTTATATATATAATATTTCAATCAATCAGAATAGAGGTGGAAGGAACCTTGGAGGTCTTCTAATTCAACCCCCTGCTGTAGTAGGAGATCCAGTACCATTTCAGATAGGTGGATGTCCAGTCTTTTCTTAAAAACCTCCAGTGTTGAAGCACCCACAACTTTTGAAGGCAAGCTGTTCCAATGGTTAACTGTCCTCACTGTTAGGAAGTTTCTCCTTAATTCTAGGTGGCCTATCTCCTTGTTTAGTTTCCATCCATTGTTTCTTGTCTTGCCTTCTGGTGCTTTGGAAAATAAATTAGTTGAGCTTTTGGAAAAGGTTATAAGTAGCATAGTGCAAATGTGTCAACATGCCTTTTATACTCTACTAATGTTGAAGCACATTGTTAAGAACTTCATTATCGTTCACTTATTTGAAATGGGTGGCTACAATTATAGAAAATAAATAAAACCATTTGTTCTATGAAGAATGTGAAATAACAGAGCACAGTATAATATTCAAAAGTTTATACAATACAAATAAAGCTACTATATGCTCCAGTGCAAGTTTAAAATGTAGAATCGTGGCTAAAAGTTATATCTAGATTTTTTTTGTAAGAAAACGTGTCTTAGTGTGACTTTTTGTTTGTTTGTTTTCTGAGAGTGGTTGAGATAAGATCAAGCCAAGATATGCCATTTTGCTGTGTGAAAAGGAAGAGAGTTACAATCTGAATGAGGAATGGGATTGTATAACTGTCTTCATTTATCTTCTTTTGCACGTAGTTTAAGATATGTACTGTCAATATGTGTGTGTGTGCCTTTAAAACAGTATTGACTTCTAGAGACTGCTTGAATTAATACCTGCAGTTTTCTTGGTAAGGTTTTTCGGAAGTGGTTTGCCATTGCCTCTTTCCTAGGCCTAAGAAAGAATGACTGGCTGAAAATCACCCAACTGGTTTTTGTGCTTAAGGTGGAATTAGAATTCATGGTCTCCTAGTTTTTAGCTTGGTGCCTTAATTAGACATCAAACTGGCCCCCTATTCATCAGTAGCAATAGCTAGATTTTAAGACAATAATAAAATACTACATGCTCTATGGGACTGTTTTAAAAAAAATCTAATTCCAACTAATGATGGAAAAAACTCTAAAATATCTGAGATGTGAGATGCCAAGAACAAGGGAAGAAGACAAAGTTCATGGATTTTGATTGGTACTTTTTCCATTTTCCATTTTCATGAGGTTTCAAAATGGCCATTGCTAAGAATTCTCAAAATTGAAAATCAGATTTTATATATTCGGGAAAACTTGTATACTGCAGGAGTGAGAGGGCTATTAGTGATTGAGGACTACATGTAAAAAAAAAGATACCTAAGGATCTCTGGGACATAACATTCTCACAATGATCTCACAGAAGGTAAGGGAAAAATCCTTTTTATAAGTATTTTTTTAAAAAGACAAACATCAATACACTAATTCCACTGGAAACATAAGTATTTTAAGCCTCACTTGTCAAAACATTACAGTTAAACTGTAATTTTATGTTTCTGAAATCTACCTTTGAGTAGAATTAAAGTTATGTATAGACAGGTTTATTCTATTAATAAACATTGTCTATTGTTGTTTATTTTTAAAAGTAAAATGATGGCCTTTTCATTTCATCCCAATTTAAGTTTCTATTTAGTAAGTTTCTATTTAGTAAGGTGTTTTTTTTTTAAATGTGCATGAATGGATCTGGTTGCTGGTGGCACAAGCTAATCTCTATTCCAAATATCTTGGGGTCAAAATGTCAAATCTTTTAAAATACTGTTAAATTTTTTAGATGCTTCTTTAGACAGATCCAACCCTTTGTTTGAAAGGTATGCCAAAACAGATTTTTTTTTCAACTGACAAAACATTGCCTCTTTCCACTGTTACATTCTGATTTCTGCTTTTAAAAATACTCCTTTCAGACCTAACTTGTACTTGGTAGGTTTTATAAGATAAACATAATGCAAACCAGTTAAGTGTTTTTAATTCCTATAGAAGCATTCTGGAAATATAACACTATTTTGTAATTATTATTATTTATTCATCAGATCAATTTATAGAGCTGCCCAAACTAGGTGTGATTGACAGGGTAATGTACAAAATTGGAAACAACAAATAACAATAAAAATAATTAAATTAAATCTCACCGGGCAACTTCAAACAACAAAACACACAGCAGAAATCATTAGAGACTGTCAAAATAAAAGTTAAACCTCCTAACCCAATGCCTAAGAGAAAAAACAGATCTTCAGCCCCTTCTGAAAATCAGGCAGGGTCCAGACCATCTGAATGTTAGCAATGCTGTTCCATTTGGCAGGCATGTTGACAAAAGAAAGTCTCCTGGGTTTCACTAGACAGGATTGCTTAAGTGATGGGATCTGGAGCATACCCAACTTGTCAGATTTTATTGGATGGGCACAATTAATTGGAGACAGGAGATTCCACAGATCACTACATCCTGTACCACAAAAAGGTTTCATAGGGAAAAATCAGTACCTTAAGCTCCATTTGGGAGCCCATGGCAGATTGTGCAGCAACAATGCTACTGTTAGCCTTTCAAGGTAGTCCAGCCAAGAAACACAACCATGAATACTAACTCTATTATAAGTTACATTAACAGATTCCAATAAAGGAGAATATTTGTAGCTCGGGGTTGAAATGAGCGGTCCTTGGTGCTCTGAGCTTGGTTGTTTTCTTGCAGATATTTCATTACCCAAACTAGATAATTCTAGAGCTGATGATGTTACTTAGTTTGGGTAATAAAATGTCTGCAAGAAACGAAGCAAGCTCAAAGAGCACCAAGGACCCCTCATTAACAGATTCTTGCAAGACTGAAAGAATTTATCCCGTCCTTTCCTTTTGTTTCCCAGAAAACCAGGGAGAGTCTGTTATGAAAACCCTCATGCCCTCTGCTTCTATGGGCTGAGACATCTTTTACACACTGATTTCCCACTCTGTAGTTCTTGTCTCAAGGTCATTCCCACATACCATTTCAGTTACACGGATGCACTTTGGACTAACTGTAACATCTGAATAATACCTTCTGGAATTATTATCAAGATGTTACTAATGTGTTGCTTTGACAGTACCAAACTGATGAGTCATCAAACAAAACAAAACATCAGAGTTCTCATTGGAGGCACAAATGACGAAATTCAAATTATCTTACTTTGGACTCATTATGAAAAGACCCAGCACTCTGGAAGAGGCTTTAATACTGGAAAAGATGGAAGAAAACGGGATGATGACCAGCAGCAAAATGGATGGATTCAGTTACTGTGACAATGAGCGCACCATAGGAAAATCTGAAAGACTAGGTTAGGAGGAGATAGTCATGGAGAAAATCTATGTCACTAGGAGCTGAAAACAACTTGCTGCCACCTTATCTATTCACTGTCAGATCCCCATAAAAGTGAATCTGCCATTCTTTGCTGGAGGGGAGGGGGGGATCTGGGATTCTGTAACTTTCCACTGTCTTTCGCTGGAAGGGATAAGGACTATAAATTGTATTAGAATAACTTTAGCTTTCCTACACTTTCGTTCTTCCACTTTCTATCACATTCCTGTGAGAGGCCCTTTCAGGGTCCTTATCTATTCTCTGAGATGACCATTACCAATACATCTTTACACCTATGCATTGGCCAAGAGCCATCACAAGGCCAGGGTGGGGTCTCAAATGCCTTAAAACTAACTATTGTTTGAAGGAATTTAGAAGTTGCTTTCACTTTGTCCTGCTATCACTTCTGCTCAATAAAAGTATCCTGTTTGAAATTCATCATTTCAAGAGTTCTACTTTCTTGAGTTTGAAGGAGAGGGAGGCCTGACACTCACTCTTTCTTTCTCTCTTCCTTTCTCTCTTGTTCTATCTCTGTCTGTCTGTCTGTCAATCCATCCGTCCAGTGGTGGGATTCAAATAATTAACCGGTTCTCTCCCCTAATGACCAGTTGGGTGGGCGTGGCCAGGGGGTGTGACAGGCAGCACTCAGCCTCCTGCACCCCCCCCCTGGGAGCAAAAACAGGCTGTGGGGGGTCTGCATCACACCCTCTCATGCCCTGAATTGGGCCTAGTAGGCCTCCCTGAAGCCTCCTGGGAGCAAAAACAGGGCACAGGGAGGTCACGCTGCACCTCCCCACTCCTCATTTTGGGCTTAGTAGGCCTCCCTGCACTTACCTGGGAGCCAAAACGGGTTGCGTGGGGACTCCTGGA
>JANHFL010000320.1:74897-85024 GCA_032468155.1 Oxyrhabdium leporinum
CTGACCAGGCTGTTTGCTATTTGCTGCAAGGATGCTAGCCAGATGAATGCCGATGGATGCTGGTAGGCAGAGGCAGAAATTTTTTTCTTGTTTTCCTTCCCAAAAACTAAGGTGTGTCTTATACTCCGGAGGGTCTTATACTCTGTCTAATTCTGTCAGGTCCCAAGAACAAAGAACAGGTGGAATTAGGTCTGAGTACTAATTATTGTTTTTCTTGTATTGTTTTATAGACAGGATGTTGCCAGACTAAAAAAAACTATTTGCATAACTACAGATATACGCTAGGGAGGATCTGCTTTAACCCTCTTCCTCCTGACCAAACATTCCAAACTCTGCATTCTCATCCCCCTCTGGAATGCAGCCCCTCCTTGCTGAGAAACCAGACTACATTTCCATCACATATTCCTAATAATTAAGATAGGTGGTCATAACTATTTTACCATCATAAACAAAGTTCTATTCTTTTATCTAAGTTCATCACAACTAATTTTCCTGGGGCTTCTGCTGTGAGTCATGGCTGATTGAAGACATCTTCCATGAATGAGTGGAATAGAACAAAAGATCAAGGAGTAACTCTGTCCTTCAAAGCTCTCTGGAGAAGGAGAGAATGGGAGATTGCCCACAAGTGCTCTGACTGTCAGCTTCTTTCAAGCAGACTGTAAAACATTAGTCTCCCATGAGTCTGAGTATCAGGAACTGAGATATATATTTTTGTTCTCAGTGGTGGCACAGATTTTAATAAGAACACTAATCCAGCCTAACTCACTTTCTAATCACATTTGGAAATGTTCAATTTAACCACTTTATGGGTATTAGAATAATTGGATCTAGCTTGCTCCTCCTCCTCCCACCCACAGTCCATGGAAAAATTGTCTTCCATTAAACCAGTCCCTGGTGCCGCTGGTCTAAAGATTCTGTTGAGATGCCAGTCTTTTCAAGAGCTGCATAGTCCATGGAATATGTGATAAATCCTTCTTAATGACAGCCACTAAACTCTTGGGGGGGAGGGGGAGACTCTTCCTTCAGAATACATTCAGCCTTTCTTATATTTCTTATATTTTGCAAACAGGTAAAATATATTCTAAGATGATTTTGGTCCTAGTTGACTCAGTGCCTTTCAAAAGAATGTCTATGATTTAATTTGTTAATGTTTTGCTGTTCACTGCCCAAAGGCCACTAGAATTGGGAGTCTTCAAATACTGAAGAACCAAGAAAACATTGCTGTACACTTATGGACAGAATCTTGCCAAACCGGAGCAAATATCTGCAATAACTATAGTATGTGAATTTCTAGGGAGTGTCTGATCTTGCTCTCTTTCTGCCCACCAGACATTCCAAGCTCTAGTGTCTTTTTGTCCTCTTGGAAAAAGCCCCTCCCTCTTACAACTCCAGACTACATTCCACCACCACCTTGTAACTAGAATACAAGGCATGCACAGTACACAACTCACCTTAGGCATCCTGTAGTATTGTAGAAGATATCAGGGTCAGGGATGATGCTTGATTTTGGATAATCTCTATCTGGCCATCCAGTGTAAGGAATGAGGACAGTTTCTGTTAATGGCTGCAGGGCTTCCCGGATCAATACATTTTTCAGCTGGTCATTGGAGGAGATATTCCACAACAAACCTACAAAGGACATTTAAAAGAACAGGATGATAAAGTGGCTCTGCAGAGGGTTTTGTCTGATAATGAATGGATTAATGGAATTCACTGAATTCTGGATCACAGACTTATTTCATTCCAGTGTTTCATGTTTCCTTAATCATAAAGTGCAAAAACGTATTAGTGATATAAAGAATTCCCCTGGCACATGTTTTGCCAATACTTGGATGGTAAATCTAAAGTTAATACATGTGTCAGTTCTTCAATTAACTATTATTTGGATTAATTACTATCTGAGTGCTGAGCGGTTTGTTGAAACTTCGATGGAACGCTGACGATATGTAGTTTTCTCCATCAAAACTTCACCACTGGAACTTCTACTTTTCATCTTATTATCTATGGGATATGCTGGAAGCTTATTTTGCCTACACAAGCTTCATAGTACACCCAAGACTTTTAAACTGTGAGCTCTCTGGCTCAGTGTTAAAGCAGACAATCTTCCAACTGTTACTGAACCAAAACATCTATCTCCCCTCACCATTGGCCATGCTGTTTGGGGCTACTAAGAGTTGTAGTTCACTAACCTCTAGAGAGCCAAAATTTCATTCCTTGGGAGAGAGAATTCACGTTTTATTTATTTCACTGAGACCTAAACAGAATCAGTGTTATTATTAAAGGCATTGTCATAATTGGGCATAATTTCTGAAGAAGTTCAAATAACAATGTTTTTTTTTCTTAGTAAAACTTCTGGGCTAGTTTTAGTTGCACAGGAGTCCAGCCAGATTAGCCAATTCCTAAAAATTTGCCAAACTGTAGCCCAAGTTAGAAGCAGAAGGCAGGATGGGGTCATTACTATAATTGACAAATATAGGGCTGTATGCAGATAGGAATAGACTCAGCACGTTGCAGCTGCAGTCATCAAGGTGAGTCCTCATCTCATGATGTCCTGTGTTCTACAAGAATGAAAGGTGGCTATTAATTTATGGAGGAGGGGAATAAATTACAACACAGAGGGGAAAAACCTGTTGTAGCAGAGGATTTTTCTCTATTTTTGTCAGCTTCTCAACAGGAATTCTTTAAATAGGAACAGTGTCTTCTCAACAGGGACCCTCTATAAGTTGTAGAACCTAATAGGCTTGTAGTTATGAGGCACTCCCTTCTGAAGTTTTTCCTGAAATAATAATTCTTTGGGAGCGTTTGTAATAATTAATAGCCCTGAACTTTTGCTAGCACTATGATAAAAGTAAACTTCCTTTTGGGGCTATGAAGAATTTATTAACAATGGGGGTCATCTTTGTCCTTCATGTTTAAAAGGTACTAAAAAAACCTAGTCTGGTAATTTAATAATTCAGATTAAAAGTGTGCCCAGGGAAGGGAAGTCTGGATCTAATTTGGAATTTGATGAATCTGTAAAAGTTGATGACAAGAGTTTAAACGCATCATTTCCCCCATTTTTTTTTTTAAAAAAGAGAGGTTTTGTAAGTATCATCTGACACTGTATCACATGTACACTGGATCTGTTCTACAAAGAGCACAATTGTTCAGTTCACTGCTCTGAATCCCAGAACGCATCTTTTAAATCTTAGTTCAGTGCAGATGGCATTTAAATCTCTACACAATACTTTTCATTCTTGGCTCCTGAATAATCATCCTTTTGAAAACTGCCAATATAATAGCGGCAGAGGATAAGCAATACGTAGGATTTGGGCACTATTGCCATATTTATTCTCCTATTGAAGAGAAACTTTTTTTTTTAAAAAAAAGAATACTTTCTGAAATAAAGAGATTAAAAAAGAGCCAATCTGGCAATACTTCAGAAAAAATGAAATTATCAAATCTTAATAGGCACTGAGCTTAGAAATAGTTGCGCTGGGCACGTACATATTTCCGTAATCTAAAGTGTCAGCTTGGTAGAATCTTAGTGCAAGAGAGGTATGGCTGCTCTTCATATTTATGTTTTCCTCATGACAGGCTTGCCTGCCTGCCTGTCCTATAATCCTTCCTGCGGAAGGAATGTTCTTTCATTTCTTAGATGTATGTTCTATGAGACAAGATCAAGTGCAGGTTAGATGCTCCCCAAAGGCTTTTTGGCTCACCTTCAAAAGCTAGTTTTGTCTGCCTGAGCTTTGCTGCTCTCTCCCGCTACCACCTTTACACCATAATATAAAGAGAATGTGGGTTTCTATCAACTCTGGCAGTTATTCTGTCAGACTTCTCTTTCAGGAGACTTTCAACCTCTGTCATAAAACATGAGCAGTTGACAGAACAGCAAATGCAGCCAGTTCTTATAAAGCTATATGAGTTTAGGAAAGATGCTTAAATAATCTCATACATTTAAAAAGTAAAGGAGTCGCTATGGATTTTACTCTGCTAGTCGTTGCCAATGAGGCCAGCACTGTCTGAAGACATTTCCGTGGTCATGTGGCCATTATTTAAAGATCCATAGAAAAGCAAGTTTTCTTTATTTTGGATTTGAAAGTACAAGTAGTCCTTGACTTCAACAGTTCATTTAGTGACTGTTCAAAGTTACAATGGCACTGAAAAAGGTGACTTATGACCATATTTCACACTTACGACTGTTGAGGCATTCCCATGGTCATGTGATCAAAATTCGGATGTTTTGCTACTGGTTCGTATTTATGACGGTTGCAGTGTCCCAAGCTCATCTGATCCCCTTTTGCAACCCTCTGACGAACAAAGTTAATGGGGAAGCCAGATTCACTCAACAACCGTGTTGCTAACTTAACAGCTTCAGCGATTCATTT
Source organism: Oxyrhabdium leporinum (assembly GCA_032468155.1). Taxonomy (NCBI): domain Eukaryota; kingdom Metazoa; phylum Chordata; class Lepidosauria; order Squamata; family Cyclocoridae; genus Oxyrhabdium; species Oxyrhabdium leporinum. Next base: position 79,268 of record JANHFL010000320.1, read on the forward strand.
AACAACTGTGGCAAGAAAAGTCGTAAAGTGGGGCAAAATTAACTGAACAAATGTTTCACTCAGCAACAGAAAGTTTGGGCTCAATTGTGGTCGTAAGTTGAGGACTACATGTATTTATCCCAGATTAAATATTATGGGATAAATGAGAATGACACTTTCCGAATTTGTGTCATCAAATGTTGAAATCTACACTTCTTAAAGTTCTCAGTGTGTTGTAACAGTTCATAAGCATACACTGTGTGCAGCAATGCAAGTTAGAAGAAATTACACACAAAATGCATAGATTAGGTGGAAAGGCACAGAAAAATGCACAGACTTCTATCTAAGCTGGAGACTGGATTCCAGGCACCATAAAACAGAAGCTTTCTTAGATGTCTAACTGACCATAATGAGAAATATTATGGTGGCTTACAGGACCCAATAATAATTGTACAAGTTCTTCTTCATGTTCTTACATAACAATGTTGAGATACAATACCCTGCTATAAACAATTAAGAAACATTGATAAGAGAAACAACCCACAGTTTAGAGAAAGAAATTTCACCAGAAAAACTGGCAGCTATTTAGATAACCGGGAATAAGCAACCACTGTATTTCGAGTACTTTTATTGTGCAAGATTTTAACTCTATTATCAAACCTCTAAAATGCAGAGCCTCGGATATCAAGAGAGTTCTTCCCACCACCTAACAATAAGATTTTAACATGACTCAAAAACATCTCTAATGGCAAGAATGCACAAGAGCAAACTCTTAACAGGATTTATATTGTGTTCTGCCAGTCTCCAAACATTCCTGAACAGTGACATAAGGGCTACATAATCTATAGAGGTGTTATCAAATGGTAATGCTATCAATCTTTCTACAACTTTCCGCCCACCCCGTCACCATCACAGGCTGCCTAATATGCAGTTGTGATTAAGCTGAAGAGAGGTTGTCATCATTCCAGAGAGTGGGATGAAGCTTGGCTTGAACTTTGAGCCCAGCGTTTTCCTCTGCTTGTTATCGCTGCATTGCAAAGCCATGACGTTACACTGTCATGAGACCCTGTTTCATTGTCCATGGTGGATGGCTAAGGCATGTAAGGGCATTGTTCTTTGAGCCTTTGCTGGGTTTAGCTTCAAAAGAAGCAATGCAGTTTCAGGGAAGACTGCCGTTAGCTTGCCAATAACGAGACCTTTCCGTTTTCAATGTAGTTCTTCTCTCGGATTATTTTGTTCCCCCTGAGAAAAATGCATACCAAGGGTGGATGGGCCTGAAATCAGCAGTGTGTGGAGCCAGAACTAAAAATGATAGTCTAAATATTTCTCTGACATCTTCTTCTTTTTTTCCAATCAATTCTGCCCAGTTCAGTAGATTACCCGAAGGAAGCATATTATTATTTCCAGATATATGAACTCCTGGAATTACTACATAGGATGGCTTAAGACCATGGGAATTGCAGCCCCCGCACATCTGGAAAGGGCTAGAAGACAAGCTGGAATAGACTTGATGGAAGGAACTGATACAGCTTTTCAGTCTTCCATTATCATAGCAGCCTATATAGGATCTCGTGTTTTCTTGATCTAGAAAAATGAACGGTAAGAGGCACATTCGTTCTGGGAGTATAAATTCTGTTCCTTTAATGGACTGACCCTAAGCGTGGATTTTGGTATTTCACCCCACTGATTTAATAAAGTGACTTACTTCCAAAAAACTATTGCAGAATAAAAGTTGCAGATGATTTTCCGATGAGTTTTTGAAAAGCTAAAATCCATTGATTATACAGGGTGTTTTTAAAAGTAATAAACTACTTAAAATACAAACAAGATGGATAAGTCATGATGTAAAAAGAATTGTTCTCCAAGCCCTACAAGATACTGGAGAACTACCCATACTAAACCCAGCACAACATGTGTGCATAATAAACCAGGATATCCGTTTTAGAATCTGTATGGACTATGAAACCATTTCTCATTAGTTACCTGTAATTTGCTTTTTAGTCTCTACATCTCTGGTTTGTCGCAGTAATTTCAGCAGGATTGAAATTCCTTTCTGATCGGACACTTCCAATTTGTTGTCATTGTCTTCATATACCAGGTTCCTTAAAGCTCCACACGCTGCCCTCTGTACTTCCTCATTCTGCACATTCAGCAGCTCTAAAAGTTTGGGAATACCAACTAGGGAATACACCTGTGAAGAGAAGATAATTTATTTTTGTACGGGTAAGTTTTTATTTCAGAAGGATTAATTGATTGTTGGATGAAATCAGTGTCTTGAATTAAGGATACTATACTGGTGACTTTACAGCCCAGATGTTTCCTTAAAAAACAAACTTACTACCTGAGTGACAAAACTCATTCAAGAAAAAAACCATCTGAGATTTTCTAACAAAATGTGTCTTAGTACATTTCCCCTAAGCATTAACCATACTTGCAGGAGAGTATGGGCACCATAATCTAAATGTTTACAAGTAGTTCTCGCTTAATGACCTTAATTGGGACTGGCAACTCGACCACGAAGCAAAGTGGTTGGTAAGTGGAAAATTACATGACCCAGCAGTACCTCAGATTGAAAGCCCATACAGAGAGTGGTAAGGACAGCCGAGAATAGTATAGGAAGCTCGCTTCCCATTATTCAAGATGTTGCTTATAAGCTCTATGTGTTTAGAGTTCGAAGCATTGCTAAGAGACCCCACACACCCACTTTATGGTCTGTTTCTGTTGCTCCTCTCTGGGAGGAGGTTTTGAAGTATTTATAGCAGGACTACAGATTCTGTAACAGCTTTGTTCCCTATGCCATCTATCTGGTAAACTCGCAAGGTTCGTTCTACTTGCCATGTACATGTATAAATCCAAACTAGACTGTGTTGTTTCTCTGTGTCATATAATATATGTGGATATATACATAATTTTGTATTTATTTATTTTGTCACGTTTATGTAGTGTATATTGGAGGTGGTGATCCTTTGAGAGCTATATACAACAAAATTTCATTTTAATGTATGCCAATTAGTGTACAGTCAAAGTGACAATAAAGTTATTATTCTGTATAATTCTATTCAATTCAATATGATCCTCCTCCTTCCATTCTGTAAGTCTCTTCCTCTTAGTTTCCATTAATATTGCATATTATAATTCCATGCACCCTCTAGTTTGTGCAAGATCATAAGGCAACTCATTGGATGCCATGAAATATTATTAATGTATGTTCAAAGACAAGAATATGTCTAATAGTTTGCATCAGAGTTAGCCAGCTTACAAAATAAAGGTGACATTAGTTCATAAAGTGAATACTTAAGTAAAAGACCATCCCACAACAATAGTGCCTCACTCTTCATATATGAAATCTATGCGCAATGCTATTTTAAGAAAACACTAGGGTAGGGATGGTTTCTCAGTATTAATTTAATAATCATATACTACGTCATGAACTTATGAAATTCATCGCACAAAACAAATTGATGATTACTAGCTGCCAAACTCCGCTTGACTTACTAAAAGCAAGATACAACTAAGCAAATGAACTCTACTCAATACTGCATAGGTAGTCCTCAAATTATGACCCCAACTGAGCCCAACATTTCTGTTACTAAGTGAAGCATTTCTTAAGTGAGTTTTGCCCCATTTTACGACCTTTCTTGCCACATTTATTAAGTGAATCACTGCAGTTGTTTATTTAGTAACAGGGTTGTTAAGTGAATCTGGCTTCTCCATTGACATTGCTCATCGGAAGGACGCCAAAGGGGATCACATGATCAGGAGACACAACTGTCATAATTATGAGTCAGTCAACATCTGAATTTTGATCACATGACCCTGGGGATGCCTCAACAGTCGTAAGTGTGAAAAACAGTCATAAGTCACTTTTTTCAGTGCCATTGTAACTACGAACAGTCACTAAACGAACTGTTGTAAGTCAAGAATTACCTGTAGTTTCTTCAAGCTCTCTTGATATTAAGCTGCAGTCTTTATCTTATATGCCTATGAGTTTAAACTCAGCACCTTTTCGTTATAAGGCTTCTATGGCCTCAACAGCAGCCTACCTGATACTTCTCATATTCGGTACTATATAGCAGTTGGCTATTTTGATTTCAACATTTCCATCCTGGAAAACTCTTTCTCTTTCTCTTTCTCCTACACCAACTTAGATGGTTTTAGAGAGCATTAAATCAGGCTTTCTCCAATTTAGCTTACTCAGCACATTGGACTCAATCCCACCAATGTTAGCTACCGCAAACAATGATTGAAATCCATAGAGAACCAATAGGCTGAATTCAGCAAACCGTCAAATTTCAAGTAAATGGGGAGACAATTAACACAAATCCTTCAAATTCTTATTTTATGTAATGTTAATTATAAATCACTGTTCTGTTGATTAGAAACCTCACAAGAATGCATACTTTAAAATAAAGGCCACAGAAAAAATCCAGTAGAGCCTCATGGAACATACTCCCAGGAATAATTAACATGTAGGAAGTTAACAACTGTCTGGTCTATTTGCTGGGCCAGGATTTCTGAATACTGAAGGCTGCTGAAGTAAATCTGATGGTTTTCAGTTTTGAGTGAAGTATTATAAAAGTCTAATTTATCTGGAGAGCATAAAGTATGGAATCCTTAAATTTAAAAAAACAAACAAACCACTTTCTGAGCCATATCTTTGCTAAATTATACTAGAGTAAATGCTCTGCACAAATAGTTTTCTGATTGTGACGAAGTATTCAGTGCAAAGGAGATAAAGAGGAAGGAGAGAGAATTTGTTTTGATAGTTTGGGGAGTGCTCAACACTGTATTATGATCAGTATTTTCTCTGTGTTTATCAGTTGTTGAGATATGAAGGCGGTTCAGGCTTTATTAGGGCAGGATATTGCTGCTAAATAATGTTGAGCCCTTGTACAGTTTCATAACACTCTTTCAAAGCTGTTGATATGCCAAATATAGAACTGAAACAAGAGGTACAGAACTGTGTGGGCTGAAAGTGCCTCAAAGATTTCCAGCCCAAAGTCCTGTGGGAAGGTGAGGACATTTTTTATTTATAAAGGAACAGTAGAGAGAGCTATAGCTTGTCTCCTATTATGGCAGGAAACTGGTAAACGAAAACATGTTTCAGTTAAGAGCCCACAGAGCCCAATCTGATGTCCTTCAGATCTGTTAGATTCACAACACACTAGAAAATTCAGTCAAGTTGGCAAAATAGCCGGATGCTGGGAGTTATATTTTCTAAAAATTCGAGGACACCAGACTAGGAAAGATGACCTTGTTTCAAGAGATATCTACCATTTAGGATAAATATACAGATTGTTCTCTGGGAAATCATGTGGCAAAATAGGTGGCCATGGGCTCACTAGAGAAAAATGTTGGTTTTTTGGTAAGACCAAGCTTATTTTAGTTTTTATACCTTATTTCCCCTCCACCCCACCCCAATGACTTTAAGACACTTTACATGAGACTTTTCCTCATGCTATTTTATTCCTACCACAACCATGGGTACTAAATTATAGAAAGAGAAGCTGATAGGCCTTAAATCAGCTAGTGAGTTCTGTGGTTGAATCGATACTTGGATTTGAAACTCCCAATCCAAATTCAAATACATTGGCTTTCTTAAAAGTATATCTTTTTTAGTTTGAATGTATTAAGGAGGCCTGTTTTTTAAATAAATTAATTAAACTACCCAAATGTTAATCTAAAAATACATGTAAATAGATTCATAAGAGCCTAGGTGGCGCAGTGGTTAGAGTGTTGAACTGCAGGCCACTTCTGCTGATTCAATCTAGCGGTTCA
>JANHFL010000320.1:85124-95714 GCA_032468155.1 Oxyrhabdium leporinum
TGCTTATAAGTTGTAAACCGCCCCGAGTCTTCGGAATGGGGCGGTATATAAATGTAAAAATAAATAAATAAAAATATGCATCTCTCTTGCTCTCTCTTTCCACACACACACACACACTGTATACAATATATATAGGAGATAGAGCTTACAAATAAAGAAGTAAAAATTTCCTTCAAATTAGCCTCCTATAAATTCTTGGCAACAAGTAATTTGCCAAATGACTTCTTCCACAAAATATCTATCTATCAGCCTGTCTGTCTGTCTATCTACAGGTAGTCCTTAACTTACAACTGTTTAAATACAGGTTAAAGTTACAATGACTTTGGAGAAATGTTACTTTTGACTTGTACTGTCATTTACAACTCATATACTCATTCCACTGCTGCTGTCATCACCCAGACACAATTTGGGTGGTTGGAAATTGGCTCACATTTACACCTGGTTGCAGTGTTTTTGCAGTTATGTGATCATAATTTGCAACTCTTTCTGCCACTTTCCAGCAAAAAATTCCAATTGGGGAAGTTGGATTTGCTTAGCAACTGCACGATTCACTTAGCAAACGCTGTAAACGTGGTTGTAAAATTGGGTCTAACTTGACCTACCCTGCAACAACTTACGATGGAAATTTCTGTACCAAATGTGGCTGTAAGTCAAGGTGTCAGAGATTCAGGTTATTGTCAGGGTTCCATCAAATTTCTGCTTGTCCATTCAGCACTCAGACTCAAATACATCCAAGTAAGAATTTATTAGAGAAACCATGTTGGTACATCTGGGAAAAACCTGAATCTGAAGATCCAGGTTTTTCCCCACACAGAAGAAAATCAAAGATCCACCTCCCATCCATCATCAAAGGTCACATTCCCCAATCCTCTTTCGAGTCCAACTTTCTCTCTCCTCCTGGCACTCCTCTTCCAGGTGCTGGTCTCAATGTCCTTGAAAGGAATTTTGTTTTGTCTACTAAACCCTCTAAGTGCATGAGAATACACCCCCTCCCTGGTTCCCATGTGCTATTATGTGGCAGCCGCAGAGGCCTAACAATTATGGCTTCCAAGGCTGACATAAGGATTACCCATATCCCCAATCTAGACTATTATTTAGATATTTTGTGGTAAGTGTTCCATCCCAATTATCAACCATATCCAACACTGTTTAATTTTCTGAAAATAGCCAAGTTTGGCTAAGCATCAACATGGACTTATTTCGGTTGACTGCTCCTGAAAATTAATTTTCTTGTTTGTTTCATGTCTGCTCCTATCTTCCCTTCTACATGCATTCCTTTGAGAAAACTGGGCTCATCTGGAGCTAAATGAGTTAATATCCACAGAGGATTTCATCCAGGATGTTTTCCCATTCCTTTCTGCCCATTATTTTCCTCTACCAATTTCATATACAAGACTTTCTATGCAAGAATTATTGAAAATCTGAAGAAAGAAAATTATCACTCACTTTCCTTCTGGCTTCTGCTCTCTGAAAGCTCTCGTGCTGTATAAAAACAATTGCTGCAAGAACTCGAGAGGACAAAGGATTTTCAGTTTGCAATATATTTACAGCACGCTCCAGGTTCATCTCTCCCTCTGGATTCCTGGATGATTTAAACACAAACAGACACCAAATCAAGAGGAGAAGGCAAAGATAAACTCTTTTTGAAGAGGAGTCTGACACAATCGTGTCCATGTAGCTTTCTTGGTACAAAATTTTGCCATTGTCTTTTTCTGGGATATTTTCTTCAGTTTCTACTGCTTTGGGGTCTCCCATCCAAGCAGACCTGCACCTGTTTAACTTCTTACCCAGACACGACCTACAGTGGTTAAAAACAGCTAGTCTTGTGGTATCTTAAAAGGCCATCAGATTTTCTATGAGAAACTTTAGTAAAACAACAGCTTTGTCATTAAATGTCATTTTCAGCGGACAAAAGTGACAAAGGATGATAGATTTATGATATTAAAGTTCAAATTAACAGAGGTAAAAATTCAATATCCTTTCTTAACAGTTCTTAGAATATAACTTTCCTTTATAATGTGGATGTTCAGTCAATTCAAGACCACATTGGACTGCAAAATATATCAAGAACCACAATCTCCCAATAGCAAGGCTAAGACCCAAAGTGTATATGATCTGGGTATGAATGGGGTTTTACAGGCTCAATGATTGTTTGAGTTTTGAGTCCCAACATCACACTGAACCAAAACTAACCAAAATTCTAGACAATATATAATAAAGCAGAACTAGTTGGACTTCAGGCTGCATTTGATCTATCCCTTCACAGACCACTCTTGTATGAAGTCATTATATATAACATTCTATAAACTGTTGTCCAATTTCATATTACTGTAGCCTTTCTAACCTAAAACCTATCAGATGCACTGAACTTAATTCCCAAAAGCTTCCAATCACGTGGAAGGTACTGGTGCCTCTAGCTAACAAGAAAGAGGAAAAATCCTATGGGTGATTTAAAGAAGAAGAAATCCCCACACACTAATTATCCTGATGGAGTATTTCATAATAACCGGCCTTACTACTAGGCAAAGCATATTAGCTGTCTCAAACAGCAGGTACAGGTCTAGGATCAGTAGTATTCTCTCTCCCATAGTTTCTCTTGAATCTTCCCATCTGTTCTCTTGTGAAAGATAGCGCTTCAATTGCTCTGTGCATTTAAACTAGTGTGATGTTCCATTGCAGATCCATTGCATAAGGCAATGTGATTCTCTTTGTGCCTATGGAAAACTATGATGACAATCCATGAGCTGCAAGTATGAGTCTATTTTTCCAACCACTCTCAATTAATGCTGATAATTCCCAAGTTTAGTCTGAGATCTATAATTGCCAGTATCACACAGATATACAACAAAGGTTTTCTTTACTTCCCTGAGATATTTTTGATGGTCTTTCATCTATTGTGTATCGGCTCAGTCTTTCAGTGAATAGCAACCTTAGAACAGAATAAGACATGATGGCAATATTTGTCCTTAAAGTCATCAGCCTTGCCTACAGTTTGCTTCTATGGGTGGACATAACCAAGCTATAGAAACCAAATATTTAACAATTCTTTAGTGCATAGAACAAGTCCTAACAAGCCTATTAGGAAGCAGAATCGTTCTGAGATTTAGCAAGATGTAAGTTAACTTCCATGATAGACAAATTCAGACCATGAATTATTCTAACAAATCTCCAAGTCATTTGTCTAGCCCCTTGACTGGACTATTATTAATCCAAATAAGTGAGTTATTTACTCATTGCTACATTATATTGCATCTTCCTTTTAAAGGGTTGAAGATGCACAATGATGTCTTTTTTCATTCTCATAATTATTATATGAGATTGGTAAAGAGGAACAGTTTCATTATTCCATGGCTTCTCCTGCTTACTTTCAAATATATGTAGCACTTAGGGATCCTTAGCTCTCTAGATGTTGCTAAACTTAGTTTTCTTATGCAACTTACTCTAAAGCCACTCCTGTTATTTACCTGGGTTAAACACAATTCTCTTCATGTAACAATGGCTGGGTTTATACATGATGTGCCAACCTAAATATATGATCTAACACATGGAGGTATCACTACCAGAAACATATTGAGAAGAGGGATTTCCTCTTTCTTAAAGGAGAATGACTCTTCTTCTGTTAAAAATAACTTTATAAAAATAAATAAAGTATACTGGCAAAAAATATTACTTGATTAAAAAAATAATTTATTTTGATTGTTAGATTCGTTTAGGCATTGCAGCCCTGATAATTATGCCTCAGTTGCTTTATTTATCACTTCCTATTTAGAACTGCCAAGAATAATTTGTAAAGAAAAATAAACCCTATTTCAAGAAACACTTTTAAGGTGTACTCATCCTTTTTATGTGTCTCAAAATTTATCAGCTGTTTCTATCTGGATTGAGATACCTGGCTTCTATCCTGCGTCAGCAAACACTGGTATTGTGTGGAAGATTCAGCTGTTACCTTCAATCTAGTTGTTGCCATAGCTGGAACTAGCTCACTCCACAAACTTGTTCTGACCTGATATTATATGAATAACCCCCTTCTATCTATCTTTTTGACACTGTATATCTTAATAGCTCCAAACTTAACTCCAGGAAATACAGTCAATCACTAAAAGAACCAGTAGAATGTAGCAGGAATTCCAAAAGTGAGCAAACAAAATGAGAATTGTGAAATGAGAATTAGTGGTTAATCATGAATTAAACTGAAGTCTAACATTCTGCCTTTGGAAAATGAACCAATTCTAACAACACATATTAGCTGTATACACTCAAAATTCTGTCTGATGTAGTTCAACGGGACTCATTACAAAGAATATTAGCTGGCTTCCTATGGTGTATTAAACTATAATTTCTGCCAGCCATTCTTTGTTGAATAAGCCACAAACTCATTAACAGAAATTGTCCAAAATCAATCTCTCTGCATTATCAAAAACCAGAAAACAAAGTGGTGGCACAGTGGTTAGAATGCAGTATTGAAGGCTAATTCTGCTGGCTGTCTGGAGTTTGATCCTGACTGTCTCAAGGTTGATTCAGCCTTCCATCCTTCCCAGGTTGGTAAAATGAAGAGCCAGATTGTTGGGGGCAATATGCTGACTCTGAAAACCACTATGAAGTGGTATATAAGTCTAAGTGCTATTGCTATTGTAGAAAAGTCAGACTCACTGTACTGCGTATTTCAAAAGTGAAGATGAAGGAAGGCAGAAGCAAGGATTGTGGGCATAATTCTGCTGCCCAAGGGGGGATATAAAATGTATCATATGCCAGATAGGTGGAGAACATCTGTGGTCCTCCAGATGTTCTTGAACTACATTTCCTGTCACTATTGGTCATGGGAACTGAGCCTCTGAGAATTACAATTCATAATTCTGACTAACATAGTGTTCAACATTTGGAGGATCTTTATGTTCTACATACTGCCTTGATGTGAACCGAAAGTGCACTACCGGCAGGTGAATAGTCTTGGGCAGGGGTGTCAAACTCAAGGCTCGTGGGCTGGTTCTGGCCTGCAGGATGCTTAGATCTGGCCCACGGGGCCACCCTGGAAAGAGCAAAAGACCGGTCTGTGGTGCCTCTGCCAGCAAAAACAGAACTCGGGAGGGCTGCATGTGGCCCTCCCAAGCTCCGTTTTCGGCTGTGAGGGCCCCCAACATGAGAAACGGTGAGCTGGCCACGCCTACCATCCCCCCCCCCGAGGTCAAACACAATCCTGATGCAGCCCTCAATGAAATTGAGTTTGACACCCCTGTTCCTGCGCATTGCAAATAGCGGTGCATCTTTAAAGACATACCCTACTTGAAATCTGCTGGCAGGTATCCTTTCATGCTCAACTGTGCCATTTGCTCCAGCAGCAGCCATAGCCGCGGTCATTGTCATCTTCTTCCCACCTGCCTCAGCGAATGAAGTTGGCAGGGAGTTTTCCCTCGTGCTCTGGGTTCTGACGGTGTTCTGATGCCAGTTCGAATGCCTGTGGTGGGTTCCAACTTGGGAATGCAAAGAAGATCTGACTTGGCCCACCGCAGCACCAGCAGTGAGATAATTCTCCCTCTCCAAAAGATTGCTCATACTCCGGCTATTCCCCACACGCTGATACAGTGGCACTCCTGCATTGAAAGGTATGTAGTCCACCACGGTCTCATTGGTCGGCCCAATGTAGAACTGCCTGGGCCCTCTGCTTGAAACACTGCGGCTTGTGTAGCCAAGGATTTCGGAGCGAGCATATCTTGGCGGCAAGGCGCAGGATCTCTTGCTCTCATTCTGTCGAACTGTTAAGGCCCTATTATAGCGCATGTCAGGGTGGAACTGAAATGGCTTCTCGGGGCTGCTCTCTGGAGAAACCTCCAATCTCTTCAAAGGCTGTTTGTGGAACTTCTCTTCCATTGCCCTGTAGGAGTTGTAAGGGAGGCTGCGAGGACTCCAGCCATTTTCATAGCTACTTTGGGAGCCAACCTGTTAAAGCAAACAAAGTAAAAGTTATTTTAAATTGGTTATTTGAGAGATAATGGGTACCCCAAAGAATTCCATCACGTAGGTGAAAGGGAACCCAAAGTCCAGCATTCCTCTGAATAGACAAGTGCAGGACTGCAAAGTTCATTGACCATCCTATTTTTGATTCCCGTTTTTCTTGCATTCAGCTTTCATCATTCTATATGCAGTGTTTCTTTCTGGAATGTGATTGTGTGTCAGGGTCATGCCTAGAAGATTCAATTACTACTCTCTACAAGCAGCCATAACCATTTTCAAGGTTATTTCAGTTACCTCATACCAAACAGAAAACACGCTTTGCTGTTTCCTCATAGGTTTATATTACATTCCTATTCTTCCCTTCCCAGTGTAACCTAATTGTTGTAACCTTGCATGAAAAATAGATGAAATAGTTTTTAATACTACATGAGGAATTAGGCAGGTGCAAAGTAGATTACTGATAGTGAAGAAATGACAAGGCACAGCAAGCAATTACATAAATGCAGACATTGTAATTAAAACTGGGGCATACAATTTAATCCAAGCAAGATGTTTGAGTCTACAGGATCCACGCTATGCCTGGAAAATATAATAACAAAGACAACATTCTTTTTGGCTTATGTACAATCAGAAGCCTCAGAGTTTGATATGAGGATTAAATTCCTTCCTGGTAGAGACTGTATGGGAGAACAGTTTTTTTCTCTTTAAAATATCTGTTTTGATTCTATCTTGGTTTGGCTATATAGCTAGGATAGTAATTCATTTGTAAAATTTGAAATGATTATTGTTTATAAAATAATATTTCTTTCTGTCCATTATTCACAGCATATACTATTTACCAATAATACCAATAGCTTTTGTAAACAAAATGGGCAATTAACAATGCAATCCTACACAAGTTTATTCAGAAGTCAAGTATGCCTTAACACTAAATAAGTATAAAATTGCAACCTGAGAAACCAAATTTCTTCAATGTACAAATAGATCCTCGACTTACAACCATAACTGAGCCCACAATTTTGGTTGGAAGTTGTGACGGTCATATAGTGGGTCACCGTGTGTGACCAGACCCAATTTTACAATATTTTTGCAATGGTTGTTCAGCAACCCCATTGTTTGCTATGGGGCGTTTTTGCTGGAATTTGGAAGAAAATGCTGGTTTCCGGAAGAAAACATAATAAATATAGGTCATGTGACTGTGGGGTGCTACAAACAGCTCTAAATATGGACTAAAATGCAGACATGTGACCATGGGAGGAGGGGTGGACATCAAAACTTCAAATCCAGGGAGTAATTATCTCTTGGGGTCAGTTGTAACTTTGAATGGCTGCTAAACATTCAGTGGTATGTTGAGGGCTACCTGTGTTCAGCTACTGAATTTGTGCCTACTATTCAAACAGCAAACATACCCTTGAAACATACACATAATATCAGGGAACTGTTTAGAACAGAGCTGTCAAACTCCTGGCCCGTAGGCCGGATGCGTCACATGCTGGACCCGCCCCGTCCAGTTTAGCGAAGGGGAAAAAAATCGCTATATGTCACGTGATGCTGCTGTGACGACGTGAGTTTGACACCCTTGGTTTAGAAGATGCATGCTACTAGAAACCACTGAACTACAGATATTTCTCCCAACTTCACTGGGTGGGGAATTGTGGGAGTTGAAGTCAACACATCTTAGATGCTAAGTTTAAAACTGAGAGATACTAATATAGAAGTTTACCGTGCCTAGTTGTTGAATTTATAATAATGGTGAAAAGATCTTTGTGTCAGCTTTGGAAGCCATAATTGCGAGGCCTCTGCAAGCTGCCACAGAAAAGTGTATGGGAAATAAGGGGCTTTTACTTTCTCATGTAGTTAGAAGATAATTTAGACGTAACAACATTCTTGGTAAATGTTTCAAGGCCGTCCTAGTTAGCACCTGGAAGAGGAGTGACAAGATGGATGAGGGATGATGGGCATAAGCTTTGATTGGGGAATGTGATGTATGATGATGGTAAAGAGGTGGATATTTGAATTCTTTTCGGTGTGGAAATCCTGGCTTGTCAGATTCAGGTTCTTCCCATATGTGCCAACATGGTTTCTTCAATAAACTCTGATTTGGATTAATTACTATCTGAGTGTTGAGCGGTTTGTTGAAACGTCAATGGAACGCTGACACTTTGTACTTTAAATGCAAAGCCTGAGAAAAACCCAATAGGTATTCTCACTAATAACAAGTTGTCATTCAAGCTGCTAAATAAGACCTAATCTACATTTATATAAACCTTTATGTATTAAAGCCTTCTCACCTGATGAGACTCATAATACGAAGTTGCAAAGGATGGTCTTAAAGCAAAGTCTGTTTCCACTGCATCTGATTTATACACATACTCTGGAACGCTGCTAGCCCGATGCAAACCTCCTGTAGAAATGCAGGAAAAATAAGCTTTCAGTAAATCACATAATATGGGTGGTCCTTGACCTACAACAGTTCATTTAGTGATGGTTCAAAGTTACAACGGCATTGAAAATACCGTACTGACTTATGACCATTTTTCATACTTATAATCATTGCAGTATACTCACGGTCACGTGATTTACATTCAGATGCTTACCAACTGACTCGTATTTATGACGGTTGCAGTATTCAGGAGTCATTTTGCGACCTTCCGACAAGCAAAGTCAATGGAGAACTCAGATTCACTTAACAACGGTGTTACTAATTTAACAATGGCAGTGATTCGCTTAACAAACATGGCAAGTCAAGTTGTAACATGGGACAAAATCACTTAACGATTTTTTCACCTAACATCATCAATTTTGGGCTCAATTGTGTTCGTAAGTGGAGGATTACCTGTGAAAGTAGTCCTGAGGCTGCTGAATTATATCAGCTGGAAAGCCAAACCAGGATTAATGAGAAATAAAAAGAATAATACAAGTAATCCTCAACTTACAACCGTTCATTTAGTGACTATTTAAAGTTTCAACCATTTTTTTTAAAAGGTGACTTATGACTGGCCCTGATGCTTAAAATAATCACAGCATCTCCATGCTCACATAATCAAAATTTTGGCACTTGGCAACCAGCATGGGTTTGCGACAGTTGTAGTGTCCTGAGATTGTGTGATTGCCATTTGTAACCTTTCCTGGCAAGTAAAGTTAATGGGAAAGCTAGATTCACTTTACGACTGTGATTCACTTAACATTTACAGGGATTTGTTTAACAATCACGGCAAGGAAGGTCATAAAAACAGGTGTGACTCATTTAACAAAAGCCTTGCTTAGCAATGGAAATTCTCATCCCAACTATCGTCAAAACTTGAGGACAAGTATTAAGACGCTTAGAAGAACTTCAACATCTGCAGATAGAATTAGAAAACACTTCAAGAAGCATTACATCTAGTTCTTTTTTCCTTTTTCCAAATACTGCAGCAATCAACCCGGCAAAATATTTGCTTTGTGGTTGGATAAGTGTGTGCCCCACCTTTGCAAATAGAATATTAAACAGCATTTTATCCACAATGATTGTAGGATATAGGCAAGGTCAGGGGGTAACTTTGAATGGTAGTATGAATTGGACACCGTATTCAGCAGGACACTTCCCAGGTTCATATAATGTCACGTCTTTGATTCACAGTTTTACGTTACGTTCATTTTATCTAAGCAATTGGAAGTTCAAAAGGCACTTAAAGCCACTTTGGTGATACGGATTTGAAACTTCAGTAGTTGGAACGCCCTATCTTTTCTGAACTAAAACCGGAAACACTGTACAGTTAGAAGGAAAAATACAAGAACAAACATCAAGTAGCACTTTCAAAATGTTTCTGCATAGTAAAACTGAAGCACAGAAGTTTATGGCACTACTTTTGAAATTTAATATTACAACAGCATTCAGAGCATCTGGAAGCCCCCCAGGTGGGTTTCTGTTTATGAACAAGAAATGATGATTAGGCTGTTTTTATGCTTCATTAGTGAGATCAGAAATAACAAAGCAACCATACTTGAAATATTTTTCCTACAGCACTAAACAAAAACGTGTGTAAAATATATTTTAGCCTATTTCTATAAATACAAATGTAGAAACCACAGTTGACTCTCTATAACATAGAAGTTATTTTACATGTAACTTGTTTGCTGTCTAGAACGACTGTGTCCAAGAACTGCTTAAGGATAACTTTAAGATTCATATTCTTTCTTTTATGTTTTTTTTAAAGGTTAGTCTTGGAGCGCACAGCCCTTCAAAGAAATATGTACGATTATTTTAGGACTGCTCCTCTTTATTTTAGCTGCCCGTGGTTCTTAAATTGCGGTTGGGAACTTGAATTCAAACATGACAAAAGCTAAATTTGATTTGTTTTGGTTTTTTTTAAATTACAGATGGTAGCCAGTAGCTAACCAGGTCTGATCATCACTCCTGCCATATACCAATCCAGAAAAGGTGAAACAAAGCTACATTCTACCATGTATTCTTTGCAATTATTTCATTTGTGAAAGACTTGTCAAAAGAATTCCTCCCTTATCAATAGATAATTGATTTGGATATCAAAATGGGTGGCATATAAATTTGATAGGTAGGTAGGTAGGTAGGTAGGTAGGTAGGTAGGTAGGTAGGTAGGTAGGTAGGTAGGTGGGTGGGTGGATGGATGGATGGATGGATGG
>JANHFL010000320.1:101870-121245 GCA_032468155.1 Oxyrhabdium leporinum
TCTATCTATCTATCTATCTATCTATCTATCTATCTATCTATCTATCTATCTATCTATCTATCTATCTATCTGGAAATCTTTGCAGATGCAGATAAAACTCTTGAAATTATGTTTGTAACCTCAGTTAATACAGTATATTCTTGAGTCACTGTAACATTTAAGCCTGCCACTTTTGTAGTTACTTCCACGATCTATTGACATTTATTAATATTTATAGCTCTTGTCTTCAGGCAACTACGTGTTCCTTTAAGAAATCCACTGATGTATATAGGTCCTGTGCTTCTTAAACACTCATACTTTCAAATATATCCATTGGGAAATGAGCCAATAGATAATCCTTTTGCTTAAAGCACTTCCACTTACTGCTACAGTAAGAAATGCACAATTCAAAAGCATAGTATTAAATAAAAGGTAAATAAAGGGCAGACTACCGTGAAAGCTCAGGAGAGTGTTGATAAAAGCTCAGTATTGTGCATTTCTTTCTTTTTCTTTTTTTAAAATGCTTTTGTGAACCAAATGCTGGCTGAAATTCTTAAGGCAGTAGACTACTGTCAGTGAAGAAAGAAGGTAAGCTGCTTCTACTAATGCAACTGTAAAAAAAGACTTTCCCGTACAGTATTTGATGGGTTGGGAGGACAAATTAAGAGCCTTTAAGAAATCCTAGAATGTATTTTTACAGTAGATTGAGTATCATACATTAGATCCATTCACTGTGATGTACATGGCTTTGAATTAACTATAACTTATCATTCAAATCCTAATATTGGATTAACTACAGTATAAAAACTAGTTCCTGAAATCTCAGCTTTTAATGTTTTAAAAAAACATTCAGTAGCTCAACATTCCTCTGAGAACTTCTGATCATAATCATGAGGCCTTCCCTTTCCACTGTGTTCTAGCTTTAGAACAAACACTATAATCTAAGTTAACTTAATAGATAACTTGGATCACTCATTGTCCTAGGTCATGTTGTCTTTAATCCTACTTCAATAAATAAATTACCCATTAGAAGAATACAAACAACATCCTGAATCCCAATGATTTAATATGCACTGAAGGTAAGTGAAAATTGTCCCGTGATTGGGTATTTAAACTAGGTTAAGACTAACCTGACATTCAAATGACATACAAGCTAACAATAAGAACCAAGAAGGAAACTTCAGTGAAGAACCATAACAATCCAGTTTGCAAAGTAGTAAAAGTAGAGATTCACTTGCTTTGCAATATTGCAAAGAGAAGGGCATTCTTCCTACAATCTGGAATAATCTATATCAATCAATCAATAGTGCTTCATTTGGCCAGTGATTATATCATTCACACATGCAAAATGGCATACAGTTGCATAAAATAATCCCAAACCTAAAGTCGCAAAACAAATTTATCTCAACTTTACAATTAAAAGGAATTAGGGAACCTGTCTTGTTCTAGTCAGTGAGTTTTGTCATCTACGTCTATAGGCCACAACACACATTTTGGCTATCTCTGGCCTGAACAAGCAAGGAAACATGAATTGCGATGTTTCATAGCAACCCTGGTAGCCTGATAAAGCCAGGGGAACAGCCTATATATCAGAGGTGGGGAACTATGGTCTCTATACAACCTCTGGACTTCAGCTCCCTGAATTCCTGACCCAGCATCCCAGGAATTTTAGGAGTTGAAGTCCACAGGTCATAGAGGCCATAGCTGTTCACCACTGTTTTATATACTATGCAGGACTCTTACAATTACCTATGTTGTATAGAGATAAAACATGAGGAGAAAAAGAGGTAGGTTAATTTATGGTTGGTACCTTCAGGCCAAGGAGTGTATCTAAGATATACTTGGATTGACTAGAGAATTATGTAGTGAAACACATTAGTCATAAGCTTGTCACCCTGGGGGAACGTTCAGTCTCTACGTTTAGAGAAACAGCTAATAGAAACAAACTTCCATTCTTGAATGAAACAGTCAGAGCTTCAAAGAGTTTGAAAAAAAAAAGTCTTCAAACATTTCAGTAAGGAGTGATAAATCTATTCCTTACGCGATTGTTGACAAATCATGCTTCATGCAATTCTATACCATACATTGTTTTTGGTGGGGTTATGAAAATAGCAACCTCCGATTTCTTCACTGAAGCATTCATACTAAGTAAAATTATTATGCTACAGGTAGTCCTTGACTAATAGTTCATTTCGTGACCATTCAAAGTTACAATGGGATTGAAAAAAGTGACTTATGACCCTTTTCACACTTATGACTGTTGCAGCATCCCCGTGGCCAAGTGATCAAAATCATACTTGACAACTGGTTCATATTTATGACGGGTGCAATGTCCTGTGGTCACATGATCACCTTCTGTGAGCTGCTGACAAGCAAAGTCAATGGGGAAGCCAGATTCACTTAACAACTGTGTCACTAATTTAACAATTTCAGTGATTCCTTTAACAACTGTGGCAAGAAAAGTCATAAAATGGGGCAAAACTCACTTAACAAATGTTTCATTTAACAACAGAAATGTTGGGCTCAATTGTGGTCACAAGTTGAGGGCTACCTGTATAGGATTGGAAAAGTGAATGTTTTAATGATTGTGTAAAAGCCTAGGCTGAGAACTTTTTATACTAATTGTGTGCCGCTTTTGTAGTCTTAGCGATCGCAATGGATAAGTGATAGTATGGGGGCTCCATTCCAATAATAGTAAAATAGTATTTTATTTCTGATATTGTATTTATCAAATAACAATGTAATGTGTGATGAAACATTAAAAGTCAAATATTTTTTAACACTGAGGGTTTTTAAAAAAATATTTCATGTATTATAAAGCTGGGCACAGATGTTCAGTATCTCTAACTTTGTCTTCTCTTTTAAATATATAATAGCAAGCAGTAAAATTTGCAATGTGGTATAGCTGCATGTATTCTACAACAGATTTTTATCAGTGGACCTTATGCTAGATGAAAGTCGGCAGTACTATAAATCTGAAAATGGTCCATCCTACTATATCTAAAAAGGTTATTTGCAATGACTTAAATATCCTAAATAATAATGATTTATTAAATTAATATGCTTTCCAACTCCCCAGTGACTCGCTTTCTGACTTAGTAATATATATGAAATTGAAAGAGGAAGGCAGACATAAAAAGGAAGGAGGAACACAGGGGAAGGACATCCTCATAGTTTATACTGTTAATAGATACAAACTGAGAATATTGACTTACTCTAGCAAGATCCAGGTTCAAATTTCTCAGCCAAGAAGCTCATTGACTAACTTGGATCAGACGCGCTCTCCCAGCCTGAGCTCACAGGCTTGTTGAGAAGGGAGAACAATGGGAAGAAGATAATCATCTAGGCTATTTTAAACTTCTGAAGAGAAGGTGGGATAGAAATTATGGATTGATCTACCTAGAGAATTGGCTGATTTATCCACACTCCGGATCAGCATAATGTTCCCACAACTTTATGAGACATAGAGTATATCTCAAGAAAACAGCCAAGGTTCCCCAGCAATTGACACACATTAGCCTATAGTTTTGTTAACAGGACAATTAGTAGCCATTAATAGCCTTATCCTTCATACAGTTCCCTCTCTCTGTTATTTTCCCTGGAATTTTCTTGGCAAGTTTTTATTTTATTTTATTTTTTTGAAGTGGTTCACCACCGCTGCCTTTCTAGGACTGAGAGACAGGGGTCGCCCAGCCAGCTTTGTACCTAACACAGGACCAGAACTCACAGCCTCCTAGTTTATTGCCTGTTGTACCTTAACAACTACACACCAAGCTAGCTCTCATATACCTTTTTCTCTAAGCCTACTTTAAAGCAGTGGCAAGATTGCTGATGAGCTGTAAAAGTTACCTGCTAAATTGCAGATTGTACAACCTTGTAAGTTCTCTTTAACAAGAGACTGCACTACAGGTGCCTTTGCTAGTTTTAAACATATCCCTCCAGTTCAGTCCAGTCCAGTCCAAAAGTTTAAAAGTTTTAGAAAGTTAGTTTGTTTGCTGCAGGAGGTTAACTAAGGCACTCAACCGGATACCCTGCCTACACCAAGAAAACTCTGCAAACACTTTTGTTCCCACAAAACTTTCCCAAAACGAAAAGTTTAATCCATTTTCTTTCCCTGGCCCTTTGTGGGGAGTTTTTTTTACAAGAGCCCAACTCAAAACGGTCTGCGCAAGGAGGGGGACTTTAAAAAAAAATTTCTCACACATGCCGTGAAATAAAGGAGGAAGCGGAGAAGTTAGGGAAATTGTTTCTCGCACCTTAAGGGCGAAGGGAAAGGAAACTTTCACGAAAACCATTCGCACCACCGAAAAAGCTGGAGGGAGGCGGAAAAGGGCCCAGGGAAGCCGCTTCCGTGCCGACCAGAGACACTCACCGTTGACTAGGGAGCTCCTACTCTTCCGGGCTAAGGTCTGCTGGATTTGCTGCTGGATGCGGAGCGACTTCTGCGCTTCGGCTCGCCCGCCCGACAGCTTCGACGGCAAGGCGAGCGTGGAACTGACCCGCTCGTCCAGACCCTGCTGGCCCAAGACGGTACGGATATAGCCGGGGTCGGAACTAGGGACGGGAATTGCCATGGTGGCTGGGCGAGAGAGCGGACTTCGGCGACTGGCCGCGCTCGGGCTGGGCTGGGCTGGGCTGGGCCGAGCCGGGCCGGGCAGGGCTGAGGGACCTGCCGAGGGGCTGAGCGAGTCTCCACCTTCTGACGGAGGAGCGCGGCGGAAAGAGCCGGCCCCTCCTTTCCACCCACCCTGCGGGAATCTGCCGGCCTCACCCGCGGGGCAGCTCCGCCTCCCGCGCCTCCTGTTTGGGCGCGCGTCACCTTCCATTCAGCCGGCCCGCCGAGTTGCCTCAGGCGCTCCGGGAACTGCTTTGAATTCTGCAATCTAGCGGCGGGGCAGGTGGGAAATAAATTGCAGAAGGCCAGAGATCAAGGCCGGTCGGAAGCCTATCCCATTACTCGGGAATAAAGGGATAGTGGGAGCTTTGGGTAGTTACTCGGGAGTAAGTCCCACACATTGCGCCCGTCTGGGGTGGGGAGTGGGGCCGGATGGCGATTAACCCTTTGCTGGGAAGGGTGAGGGAAAGTCGTCCTTGAAACGGGATGATCTGAGAATCCACGCTAAGCCCAGGCAGGGGTTTTAGGGTTCTGTAAGTACACGTAGTCCTCGACTTATGACCACCATGGAGCCTAACATTGCTATTGCTGAGTGAAACATCTGTTAATAGCAATAGCGCTTAGACTAATATACCACTTCACAGTGCTTTACAGACCTCTCTAAGCGGTTTACAAAGTCAGCCTCTTGCCCCCAACAATCTGGGTCCTCAATTTACCCACCTCGGAAGGATGGAAGGCTGAGTCAACCTTGAGCCTGGTGAGAATCGAACTGCCAAATTGCAGGCAGCTGGCAGACAGCAGAAGTAGCCTGCAATACTGCACTCTAACCACTGCGCAACCATGGCTCTTAAGTGAGTTTTGCCCCATTTTACAATTTTTCTTGCCACCGTTGTTAAGTGAATTTAGTAATAGGCTTGTTGAATGAATCTGTTAATCTAAGCAATCTGAATCTATCCCATTGACTGCTTATCAGAAGGTCACAAAAGGTGATCGCATGACCCCCCAAGGCACAGCAACCGTCATAAACAGGAATAGTTGCTAAGCATCTGAATGTTGATCATGTGACCAGGATCAACGGTTGTGTGAAAAATGGGCGTAAGTAACTTTTTTCAGTGCTGTTGTAAGGTCAAACAGTCACTAAGTGAACTGTCAAGGACTACCTGTACGCTCTGGATTTCCTCAGGAGCACTTTTGTTTCTTCACCGGCTTGATTTCATCCTCTCTCCCCCATTTTAAATTTAGGGTCGGGGGGGTGGGAAGGGATGGGAAGACAGGCTTGCTGCTAGTTGAATCCCTCTATGTATCTGATAAAGTGGGCTGCAGCTGACCAAAACCGTAGCTAGAGGTTGAATTGTAAGATCTTTGGTGCTCTCTGAGCTTGTAGGTTTTCTTGCAGACATTTCATTACCAAACTAGGTAACATCAATGCACTGATGATGTTACCTAGTTTGGTAATGAAACGTCTGCAGGAAAACCTACAAGCTCAGAGAGCACCAAAGACCCCACAGCGAACCAATGGTTTTAATAAATTATGTTACTTTATGTTATGTTACCACTTTTTTAATGCTGCCATAAAGTAGCAGGGCTCTCCTCTTATAACAACCTCTTTCAAAAGTTAGACCTTCCCCTTTCTCTGTGAGCATTACAAAATGCAGCACACCCAGAAGTTGGTCAAACAGGTCTCCTATAATGGAGCTCTTTTCCAAACCCTTCTATAAATTAGCTGGTCTCACCACTTCTAGTGTAATGGGATCCCACTATCCACTTACTGTATAAACTGTTGGTCCCAAATCCGCTGTAAACATCGACTTTTGACTGCTGACTCAGTAGCCGTAACTCTTCAACTAAATTCAGGTTTATAAATAATCTGTTAAATCAATTTGATATGAAAGGGCAGTTGATAGTTTTGTGCCACCCTCAGTAAGTAATACCTTAGGAAAACTTTGGAACAATTACCTGTTAAAATGACCAGAGATTAACACCAAGATTAATACTAGACCAATAATCAAGGAGAAACAATATCCTAAAACTACCAACTCAGACAAACAAGCTAACAGTAAACAACAGTCCATCAAGGAACTGCCAAGACCATTCCCACCAACACTGACAGAGCAAGCTACTAATGTATAAAATGTGAGCAAACCCTATTTCCTTACTAGCATGGATGATGTTACCTAGTTTGGTAATAAAACATCTCCAAAATCACCACCAAGGACCCCACAGTTCAACTCTGAGCTAAAATATTCTCTTCTACTGGTACCTATTATAATGCTGCGTTGACATTGTAAGAAACAGTTGCCATCTTTTGAGCTAAAATGGTTTGAGGAGGCTATCAATTTATTCCCCAGGCTCTGAAGGGAAAGAAACAATTTTTATTATGTTCATCTTTTCAAAATAATACCGATGAGCTTTTCATCCTTGGATCTTTAACATTTTTCTGGATTACAAATTAACATTTTCAGTAAGCTCTTATCTGCTGTCTTGTGATGCAATGCTTACACACTGTTTTTTTGTCTGTGACTCAGGAAGTTTCAGGTGAATGCTAATCCATGTTTGGAAATCTTCCAAGCTGGGGTCAATCTCTTCCCTACCCAAAAAGGAATAAGTGTTGAATCATTCCTTTTTTGGGTAGCATTCTTGGGATACTCTTGCATACCTATTGTTGGTAAACACTATTTTTTCTTGAGAGTTTCAGATAGCGGCGTTATGACTGAATGAACAAGGACTCTGCAAGTTTTATTTTTATGTTATCTCCTTTTGTGAATTTACACAATAGCTGGTTTTATTTCTCTTTTAGATATTGTACCTGTATTTGATTGGATTTTATAGTTTCCACCTTTTTTCTGTAAAACTGCCCTAGAATCTTGGTTCCTTGTAGATAAACTTTGCAAATAAGTACAGTTTTGAAAGTCCTGGAAACTAGTCTTCTCTTCATCAAGACTATACGGAAGAACAGAAAAACTTTGGATACGGAGCATATATTCATTATACAAATCAACCCACAGAACTCTCACTTGAGGCACAAATGATCAAATTCAAATGATCCTACTTCAGACGTTATGCAAAGACCCAGCTCTCTGGAGGAAGGATTGAATGCTGGAAAAGATGGAAGAGAAGAAGAAGGAGGAGGAGGAGGAGGAGGAGAAGGAGGAGGACAAGCAGCAGCAAGATGGATGGGCTCAGTAACAGTGGCCATGGAGTCATTATTGGAAGACCTGAAACCCCAGGTTAAGGGTAGGTCTCCATGGAGAAAACCTATCTATGTGGTTGTTAAGAGTTCAGAATGACTTTATGGCATGTCAGCATTCTTTGGAGAGGAGTTTATAATGTTGGCAAAGGATGATACAAATCTCCTAGTGTTGTGGAGAAACAGTATAATGTGAATAGAGTTCAATTCCTGAAGGAAAGGTGAGATGGAAATACAGGTAGTCCTTGACTTATAACTCTTCGTTTAGTGACTATTCAAAGGTACAATGGCACTAAAAAAAGTGACACCTGACCATTGAAGCATCTCCATGGTCATGTGACTTGGTAACCGGCTCATATTTATGACAGTTGCAGTGTCCTTGGATCATGTGATCACCATTTGTGACCTTCTGACGAATACATTCAATGGGGAAGATGTATTACTAATTTAACAACTACAGTGATTCACTTAGCAACTATGGCAAGAAAGGTCGTAAAATGGGGTAAAACTCATTTAATAACTATCTCGCTTAGCAACAGAAACATTGGGCTCAATTGTGGACGTAAGTCGAGGACTACCTATATGAGAATAAAAATTATAGGGGAGAGAGATTTATTTGCTTCCAATGTTCTTCACTGTGTTTTATATATAAATATTATGAAGATCTCTCAAATTTTCAATGGTGTCTCACTTAAGTAAAACAAAGTGCTTTCCTGGAATTTCTTGCTGTTTGGTGACTGTAAAGAAGAAAGAATGGTAGTAAATTAGATACGCATTCCAGAACTTGACTTTAGTCACATGGGGGTGGGGCTGGTAAATACTATTCCATAAATAGAAAGGAGAAAGGGGAAGCCTGCTTTGCATTGCACTGAGCCATATTCCTGTCTGCTCACACACCACATTATCAGAACCAGTCCTGGTACTGAACCTTTCACTGACACCGTGCAAACAAAGGAAAAGCCAGCATTGCTGAATTTGGAAACCATCTAAAGGCAAAGCTAAGAAGAAAACAAAAAGAACACATCTCCAGTCAACATCCACATAAGCAGGGCTTAACACCAGATGAAGAAGCAGGAAACAATAACTTAATCAAGGAACCATCAAGGAGAAAAGCACATCCCAATTTAAAACTGGCAGGATAAGCTACTGTATATAAACGGAGCAAAACCCATACTCAGTTGCACTGATGATGTTACTTAGTTGAGTGCAAGCAAACAACCAACTTCAGACAGCTCTCTTTACTAAGTGGACAGCTTTTAATAGCCAAACTATATCAAACTATAGAATTTGAGGTTCAGGGTTGACTGCAAGGACCCCATAAATACTATTGGATATCAGTTTAAGACTTTCTACAGCCATCAGAGATGGGTCAAGGTCACCCAGCCAACTTCCATTTCTAAAGTGGGAATAGAGCTCATTCCAGCTTCCACCCTGGTGCCTTGACCAACTTGACTAAACTAGTACACCGACACACTGAGACACACATGCACATGTGCACATGTGTGCACATACATTTAAAAGAAGAGCAGCTTCAATAAAAATGTCAAGATAAAATTTGCTAAGGAGAGATTTAAAAAAATAATTTGGTAGCTCCTTGAATAGCCACCAAAAAAATAGGACAATATATTTCTCCCTGGAGGCACGATTCCATGTAAACTCAGACAGGGTTTAGTCCTTTCTGCATTCATCTGGAAAAAGCAGGTTGTTCATTCTCACTTTATCTGAAGTGAGGAACCTGGACGTGCAGAATGCTGATTTTTCACCTAAGTTTTTAAACTCTTAACTGGCAAACTTTCCCTGGAACTAGTGAACAAATTCCTAGTTTGAAAGATATCTGAATTGTCTGTAGATACTGTCTAAACTTTTATAGCCTCCCTGCTAATTTTATTTCACAATATGGTACTGGTTAATGTTTTGCTGTTATTTTTTTGTTGCTTTGATCTGGCATAGAGTGTAATGAAGGAATAGGAAACTTAGTGTTGCTGCTGTGTTGCAAGCAGTTTTACCATCATTCGTGCTGGAGGGGTTGTTGGAAATTGTAGACCAACAACATCTGGAAATGCAGAAGTTCCTTACCAGGTGGAATATCCAAGAGACTGAATTGCAAAGCATGAAAAACCTGTTTTGAATCTCACCTCACCCTTGAGTTCTCTGAAAACCTTCAAGTAAGATTTATGCAGCTCCTGTCCCTTGATCTACCTGTATGTTGGAAAGTAAAACTAACTTAATTTCTAGAGCTGCTATACAGATTCTAATTAAACTAGTGCCCTCCCTTTAAAGTGTTTAGAATTTTAAATTTTATTCAGATATTACTATATGAATTTGTTTTTGTTTGTACATTATATGGAAAAAACGGAAAGGGAACATAGGATAAAAATATCCAAATAAAATAAAAATAGAAGATTCTACATGAAGTCTCTCCCCCACTTCCATGGTTTTAAAAAGTTTTACAAACAGGGATGTTCTTAGTCTGAGTGAAGTAAATGTGTACATTTTAGCCTTTTCTTGGTCTGCATTCTTGAAACAGTAGCAACAATTTTGTCTTCCAAGACAGTTGTACTTCCTGTTCTGCAAGAAATAATGGACAAGGGGAAAAGAACAAAAGAATATTTACTTGTAGATTATTTATGTGGATGCATGCATTATATTTCAACAATCCTGCAATCTGCTCATAGATGAAAGTTACAAGATTAGTGAATTAAATCTATGTTTGGACTATCCACCATATAAAGCTGATATGTGAACATATATCCAGTTTATAGGAAAAAATGGATTGGAAAATGCTTTTCATGATATGAAATTTAATAATCACACCCATTAAATTCAAAACTCAGACCACAGCATCAACATATATCAAGGTTTTTCAACTAAATGTAAATTTCTCAAGACTTCATTCACAAGAACACATGGATTCACTTTTGGGATTTCACACTGTGAAAATACAGTCAAGGGTGTACAAAAATACTTTGACATATTTCCAGACTAAACTCTACAGTGAATATTGATTACATGTTTTTACTAATACTGTAGTGTATGAGGAACTTAAAAACAGAAAAGAAGCTCTATTGGCACCTTGTGGCTAATGTGAGGAATAGCAGCCATGAAAAGTGGAATGTAGGTGTCTGTTACTATAATACGTAATTGAATCAAAGTATTATTTATGTTTGTTTGCTCAATAAATTTGTTAATTTAATACATTTAAAGATAACAAAGGAAATGAAGAGGAAGGGGGAAGAGCAGTTTTGCATTCCAGGCCAGGTTTTAAACAAGGCAAAGGAGCTCCCGCTGCATCATCGTTTTAACATTTAACCCTTCATTGTCTCTTCTCCATCTCACTGCACCAGGCTCCTGTTTCTCCCCCTTCCTTTTAAAACTTTTTTTATGAGGAAAATATAGAAACTGCAAAGCACAAACTGGCTTATTATCCTGTTTTGAGTTAAAGAGGCCATGTAGAAAGGCAGAAGGTGGAGGAAATGCTGCTTTGCTGACGGCTATTCCACGTGGCCCAGTAAGAACACCCCACAATACTGAGTTCTGCAGATCTCTGGAAGTAAGCAAGGCATTGTGAGAGGTGCAGATGGCTGTGAGGGCCCCAAGGAAAGGAAGCAGAGCACAGGGATATCTCCGGCGGTGGGAGAGGCCCTGGGAGGCCGAAGGCAGGCATCCCTGAGACACCCCATGTGCATTTAATGACCCCTACACTTACCCCTACATTGGTTTACCATATGCAGTGGGATGATCCAGAATGAGGGCTCTTTCACTAAATGAGTTTCAACTAATGTCCTCCTACCTTATGACCAAAATGGGCAGGATCCATTACTATTGTAAGTCGAGGATTACCTGTACGTGACTTTTTGAAATTGGATTGCACCCTAACTTTTGAAAAACTATAGAAAAACAATGCTTCAAATAAATTCTATGCATTTAATAAATATGTATAAAAATCTCAATAGAGCCAACTTATTGTAAGTATATGATTGGTAAGTTCTTGTAAACGAAGTTAATGGTTGAAATATCTTAACCCCAAAGTCCAGGGCCATCTTTTTAAGGTCTGTTTTCTATAAGAATAAGAAATCACTCCAATATCTTTTAAACTGATTATTTTTTTTACCTTAAAGTCAGGTTTTTTTTCTAAAGAAACACTTTTTTAAATAATAATTTTATTAACAATTACATTTAAACAGATAGAAAACAATACAAACTACAAAGAAAAAATCTATAATGTTAGATTCACAAACATCCTTCAGTGTATCCAAAGTTAGTGTCTTGCTCCATTCTGTAAATTAGTAAGTCAAATGCTCTCTTCTATCTGGTTCCCTCTAGCATCCAACATGCAAATTCACATTCACATGTACAATACTTGTGAATGAAGCATTTTCCCAGAGGAAAATTCTTATAATTAATTTCAAAATTTTATTTCAAATTAATCTAGACCCTTAGTCTGTTTGTAACTTTCTAAGCCAATGTACAAATCACCCTTAAATTCCCTAAATCACCCTAAAGTCCTTAAATTTATCTTTTAAACTTCTTTCACTAAAGATTAAAGGAAACTCAGCCAGCATTATGAAAACTTGCTGGTCCAAAACTCCGTAGTAATTGAAAAACAATTAAGAAGCAATTTCTAAAGGTAAGTAAGAAACAAAGCTAGTCATGCTTTTTGTTCTTATGGGCTAAATTGCAGCTAAAAGCTGAGTTGAAGTCAGCTCCCAGCCACTCAACTCATGAGCCAACTGTATAAAATGTCCTGCAGTTTACTCATATGGAACGTCTGACTAGAGTGAAGTGGGCAATCTCATGATCTCTCCTTTATCTGCAGAGATTTTGACAGCCAGAATTCACCATCTCATGCCACTCTCCATCACTATGCTATCCTTACTCCTTCAGAGATATCTAGCTCACCATGACCCCTCTCTGGAAGTCTTCAAGAAATTCTTTATGTTTGATTCAGAAGGGGCCTTCGTGCAGCAGTTTATCAAGGTGCAGAAAAGGGAGGTTTAATTTTTTCTTCCATAAAATTGTCACACCGTCTTTGATGGCACTAGTTGCAAAGACAATTAGACCAGATTGTCTCATTAGCCCAATATCACAGACTGGCTGCTCAATGTTAGCTGAATGGTAGACAATAAATTCCCATCAGAAATAGGACTGGGTCCAATTAAAGTCCAATCTTGGGAATTTGCTTTCATGACAGAATGGATACTTGTACATATGAATCTTACAAAATTTAACCTGGCTTTATCTCATGGAAACATTAAATAATCATTTGTTTCCAATATTTATCTCTTTCATTGTGCTAGATAGCATTACTTTAGTCTTCTATTTTTAAATTTCTAGAATAAATATCCTGAGTATTTGGGTCAGTTTGCTTCCTTCCCCCTATAGGTTGATGAGATGCAGGCAATAGTATGTTAGCCTGCAAACTTGTCTATAATTTAAAAATATTAGCTTGCATAAAAAAATATCTGCTATGTTTGCATTTGTGATATACTCAACAAATGTGCCCAAAGTACTGTCATTACCATTAGCAGTGCATGATGCATGTGACATAGCAACAAATATGGCTGATAAGTAAATCTGTACCTTTCTATGATTCTAAATAATGGATGGAAACTAACGAAGGAGAGAAGCAACCTAGGACTAAGGAGAAATTTCTTAATGGTGAGAGCAATCAACCAATGGAATAACTTGCCTTAATAATTTGTGGGTGCTCCATCAGTGGAGGCTTTCAAAAAGAGACTGGACAACCATTTGTTTGAACTTATTGAGCAAGGTGTTGGACTAGAGGACTCCAACATCCCTTCCAACTCTTATTCTATGTTCTGTGGTTTGAAAATGTGTTATGTAAAAGCTTTGATTGATAAGAACCATGATGGGTGGTGGAAATCAATGTCTATGGACCCATGTAGTGATGGCATGTAAAAGATTGCAACTTGGAATGCAAGAGGAGTAAATGGTAAAGACTATGAATTAAAATATAGGAAGTAAAAATAGTTATTGTGTGTGGTGGTTAAACTAAGCGAATGGAGAATTATATAATAGATGTGAGTGTAGGTGATCTATTTTGGAGTGAAATTGATGAAGATATGGAAGAGGTGTTGAGAATGTAATAGCTAAAATGTTCGCTGGCAAGTATTAGCTGCTGTTTTCTAGGCTAATGTAAACAAATATAAAAGTAGGAATCTATATGTTGCATTTAATGCTCTAATGAGTAGTAACAAGGAAACAACCAGAGATGAATTTGAGGAGGAAATTGTGCAGTAGCCTGATAAATGTGATAAACATAACATTTATTATGTCAGATGAAGAAAAAAATAACCCAGACATTTGGAGATCCATAAATAAATAAGAATGGTAACTGTTCTGTAATTATTTGAGTAAGAAAAGTGTTTCAAATATGAGATTTGCTTTTGTGAGTTTCTTTGTAAATTCAGCAGCATAGAAATGTTTTCTTGGTGCAGAGCCAATCAAATGTCTTCAGAGAAAGAATTCATAGGCTGTCAGGGTAACACTAAGTGCAGAAAAAAAATATGTTAAATTCAGAGAGATGGGGGAGTACTGCAAAGAGGCTCAGGCTAGTAACCCCTTCCTTCTCCCCTGACACTCTGTGGTGTAAGAGGGAGGGAAAGGAAGATATGGGCAAGCGCCATATTGTTATTATAGCCTATCTCAATATATAGTTCTATTCTTCTCATGGAGTCTATTTTCTGATCTGGTCTATCTTGAAGGTAAAAGTAAAGGTAAAAGAATCCCTGCAGATTTTACTCCACTAGTCAATGATATGGAGCGGTACTGTTCTCTGTTACTCTGCCACTGTGCCAGCATATCCAAAGTCATTTCCGTGTTCATATGGCCGACATGACATTGTGGGGCTCTGTTATCTTCCCAGATGGTATTATTTATTTACTCGCATTCGCATGGGTTTTGAACTGCTGGGTTTGAAGCTAGGGTGAGGATGGGAGCTCATCCTGTCATGTGGTACTCAGGTCTCGAACTTGGGCTGCCAGCTTTCCAGCCAACAATCCCAGCATCTTAAGTACTGAGTCACCATGTCACCCTATCTTGAAGGGCTAACAGTAATGAAAAGAAGGGAAGACACAGACAGACTTATAGGATTCTGTAACCATAGACCTCTGTTGTCATTATATTACATGGCAGAGGAAGATTGTAGAAGCTGCCTGTGTAGATCAGAATGAAAAAAAAATGTGTTAGAGAATGCTAAAAAAGTTATGCTAATGAAGAATAAGAAATAATTTTGATAGAATGATGAAGTGGAAAGTGGATGAGAAAAAATTATAATAAGCAAAGTGAGGAGTTCTAAAAAAAAGGAGTTTCCAGCAAAGGGAATAGAATTATAAATAAAACTGATAAAGTGATTTGGAATGAGGCTGAAGGAATAGAATGCTGGAATGAGTATCATAGAGAGGTCTATGGGGAGGACAGTAAAGTGTTGAAGTGCAAAATGGAGAAATATTGGATTAAAGAAAAATATAATGAAAAAAAAAGTCATGAATAAGTGTGTGAATGTTGGAAAAGAATAAAGCTAGAGGTGTAGATTGTTTTTGCAACAAAAATAAAGGCATATAAAACTATGCCCAAGGTTTTTTTTTGTAATGAAGTAAAAATTGAGTATGTTAAGAAAAACATAAAGGTAAGTTGTCTTAAAGGTGCTTTCTTCAAAAGGCAACTGGACTTTCTTGGGGTTTTTTTTAGAAAACTTCATTTTTCATCCAAGAAGTTTCTTCAGTTTAGCTAAAGAAGCTTCGTGGATAAGAAGTGAAATGTTTTCAAAGAAAAAAAACTGGAAAATCCAGTTGCCTTTTGAAAAAGAACCTTTGGGACAACCATGACCTGGATGACTGAGAATATCTATAGACACCAAGGTAAGTTGAATGCAGTGGAAATGAAGCATATAAGAAGTGTTTGTGGTAAAACATGAAGAGATTGAGTTAAGAATGAAAGAATGATTGAACATGGAAGTGAGTAGCCAATACAAAAGAAACACACTCATGTGGTTTGATCATATAGATAAAATTGAGAAGAATCTGATCACAAAACAAATATATGAAGGAAATGAATAAATTGAGAGGAAGGAGTGGACCAAGAAAGTTGTCTTGGTAGAGTTGATGAGCTTCTCAGAAGGAAAGAGAAGTTTTTTTTTTTTTTAAAAAAAGCAATGTGTGAAGTTGTACTGAATACATAGTAACAGAGTTGGAAGGGATAGTGGAGGTCTTCTATCCCAACTCTCTGCTCAGTGAGGAGAGCCTATACAATTCCAGATGAACAGACAACCTCTTCTTAAAAACCGCCAGTGATGGAGCACCCATTGATTAATTTTTCTCATTGTCAGTGTATAGTGAAAACAAGGACGATTACAAGACTAGAAAAAAATGGATAGTTCATAGTGTTAGTGAATGAATCTTATTAATATAAATTACATTTCACTGTATGTTATTTTCTTATCTTTAATTGGTTTTGCCTTACACCTCCATTTCTCTGCTTTGTATAACACTGCTTTCCCCAGAAGAGAACAGTTTGATGGATATGTATCTAATAAAATACTGTGATTAATCATTTATCTGGCATCAGGGAGACCAGATTCAAGTCCACCTTAGCCAAATAAGATCGTTGGATTACTTTGGGTCACTCTTCCTCTTCCATTCTTTCTCACAGGATTGCAGCTGTGGGGAAAAATTGAGGGAAGGAGTGCTATATATGTCACTTGGTCTCCTAAAGGAAACATGGTTCACAAATAAATGCAAAATAAAAATAATATCTAGAAACAAGACTTGTAAACATGCCAAGGGGAGGATGAATATGTCAGTATCTTCAGACAACATGGCTGGCAAAATATTTAGTCTGATATGTGACATATTTGGCACACTTTTGGTTTTGTGTTTAAAGTAAGCTTGTAATGCTGCTTGTTAACTCAGCCAAGAAAAAAGAGAACAGGAGTCTAAGCAAGATGTCAGGACCATGGATAGCTCCCAAAAAAGCTGAAACGTCAAGGCATACAATGTAATAGATCCCAAAAGATCTATTGAAAACTAAAATGCTGCTCCAAAAGAGGTCTTGAGGAATTCACCCTAAAAGAATTCAACGGGACTTAACTAGGCATGTATATCAGAAACCCATGTTCCATCCTTCTATAAAACTTACATGTGTTTAAAGGAGTGGTGGTTTATTCTTTAGAGCTGGAAGAGTAATAGTGGGCTTTCAGAATCAATATTGTAGCTTTGCACTTAAAGAGATCATAGCTTCCTTTTCAAACTGCCAAGTTATTTTCTCATGACACTGAAATTGAACAATCATTTCTATAATTTGTCAAGAAGCATGATTATCTTGAGGATCTTCTGTTTTTTTTTTATTGAATAATAAACTGATGCCATTTCTGAATAATGATAGTTGCAGGAAATCTTATTTCTCTTTAGAGAAATGCTATGACATGTTGAGAGGCTTCTGACCTTGTTTCTTCTACTTGGTATGCATGTTGATGTATGTGAAAAATATTTATTTATAGATTTATATTCCACCTTTATTTTGTACAACTCGAGGTGTCCAGTCTTATTTTTACTGCACTGCAGGTTTGTAGTAACAAAAGTATGAATGTGTTTTCCCACTCCCTCCCTTTATCTTTCAGAGAACTAGGGAAGGCCTTGGGTAGGATGTTTAGCACTTCTAGCAATAGCATTTAGACTTATATACCACTTCATGGTGCTTTACAGACCTCTCTAGGCAGTATACACAGTCAGCATATTGGCCCCAACAATCTGAGTCTTCATTTTACCAACCTCAGAAGGATGGAAGGCTGAGTCAACCTTGAGCCAGTCAGGATCAAACTGCTGTCAGTCAGCAGAATTGTCCTGCAATACTGCATTCTAACCACAGCACCACCATAGCTCTTTATTCAGTTTGCACTCCTGCCTCAGACTCAGTCCTCTTTCATTTGACCATTTTCTTCCTCCTATACTGCAAGGCCATTCCCCCTTTCCTCTACACCTTGGACAAAATTCTGGTAGTTATCTGGCCTGCCTCATGTTCTTTTGACATCTTGGTCTATTTAATTTTGCCTAAGGGATTGACTCTGTGCACTCTGAGGGTTAGAAATACACTTTTACATGATAAAATGGTGCTATGATTTTAGGTAGGCCCTAGTCTGCCCATATCTGAAGACTCCTGCCTGGATCGAAAGGATTTTGCTAACTACAGCCCAGGCACAAAGCCCCCTTATTCCATGAACCCAACATTCAAAGTATTTGACTGGGTAGTTTTATAACAAGCATTGTTATATGAAGAAAACAGATGGATCATACTCTTTTTCTTGAAAAGAACATTTAAAAAGTGTTATTTTTTGTTTAAAATCCTGTCCTTTTCCTCTTTCCTGTGGGAGGAAGAATGATTTAAAAATAAAATTAACTGTTCAGGAAAACGAAGGAGGGCCAGGTGATAAGAGGATGAAATGGACTAAGGGAAATGTTATTTGTGATGAGACTCAAGTTTACACATGATTTGAAATAAACTGACCCTAACATTGATTGTGCGCCTCTATATTTGATGTGAGAAACATCAACCTAACCACTGAGTTTTCTTTTCCCATAATTATATGGCAGCTGTATTGGAAGCCAGGGTAATATTAGATGAAAGGCTCTTCATAGAATGTGCTCAGTCTCAAGCTCTTCGAACTCAGGAGAAATTACACAAAGTAAAATTAGGTCACAGTGACCTCTCATCATATTTTCTCAAAAGGCAAAATTAATCACTGCAATCTTAGGCTATTATTGTGCTAATAACTATACAGACCTGTCCTGCAGGCTGAATTGTCCTCTGAGATAACTTGGTTTTGTTTTCTAGCTTGTGGGCATTGTAATATAGGATTGTGGACTTCTTTAATACAGGATTTTAATGTTGGATGATCTATTGTACTGCAGGTTTTCTCAATCTGGTGCTGTCCAGTAAGGCTAGGAACTTTGGAAACTGGATTTCCAATACATTGTGTTATATTTTGTGGATATTAAATAAAGGCAAACCTGATATGTGGTAAAGAAGTACAGGAAGTCCTTGACGTACAACCACAATTGAGCCCAACGTTTCTGTTGCTAAATGAGATGGCTGTTAAGTGAGTGTTGCCCCATTTTATAATCTTTCTTGTCACAGTTATTAAGTGAATCACTGCAGTTGTTAAGTTAATTACACAAGCGTTTAATGAATCTGGCTTCACCATTGACTTTTCTGATCACAAAAAGTGATCACATGACCACATGATACACATGACATAAATACATGCCAGTTGCCAAGCTTCTGAATGTTGATCACATGTCCACGGGGATGCTGCAATGGTCATAAGTGTGAAAAACTGTTATAAGTCACTTTTTTCAGTGCTGTTACAATTTTGAACAGTGACTAAATGAACTGTTGTAAATCAAGGACTACCTGTAACACACTGCATATAAAGTCGACCCAGAAATTCAGAGGCAATGTAATTTTTTAAAGCAATGTTTAAAAACTGTTTTTAATGTATATTGTAGGAATTATACGTGCAGGCTGGCATGGTGGCATATCTACCAGCTGTACCATGGTAATCTGAGTCTCCTCTAGCC
>JANHFL010000320.1:171755-185350 GCA_032468155.1 Oxyrhabdium leporinum
ATGTTCATTCTCACCCAGTTCCAGACACCGTTCACCTACTTCACTCCAGCACAGTCTTGGGTGTCCCGGTTGTTTCCGATTTCATGACGGCCATTTTGGCTGCCACTGTTCCCTGTCTTCGGATGAGGGGAATTTTCCTAGTCAGGAAGGAGAGATGTGGCTCCCCTCAACCTGCCAGGCACTCCCCTTTACTTCACCACCCCTACAGGGTGGCTATAGCTCCTTCGGAGCCCTCCAACAAGGAAAGCTCGGGGTGGAGAACGAGACTGCAGAGCTTGCAATCCTCACTCCCGATGCCACCGGAAGTGCAACCGGAAGTCAATTCTGAAATGCTTCAGCAATGACTTTGACAAGGAAATTTTCAAAAGTGTGGCTGGATGATTATAGAAGTGGGACAAAAATCATGGGCTCTTGAGACATTCTCTGCTTTTCTGGTATGTGAACATATGCCTGGGTGACAATGCAGCCTTATAAGGTTAGAAAACCTGTGATACAGTGATCTCATAAACCAAAGCAGATCTCAGGATGGTGTATATCTTGATGGGAGCCGTGTGCCAATTGTCTTGATGAAAGATGAGACACAATATTGCCCGTTAGTGTAACAGAATAAATGAATTGCCGTGACACCAATATTTCCTATTCAGATAGCACTTTAAAAACAGTTGTGCTTCTGTAAATAAACTCTGTATGTACTTTCATTAGTGTGCAGGGCTGCTGAGGCCATCTGTCCCTTGTGCCCACAATATATTCTTTTCAATCTGCAATCTGAAAAGTCAATATTGTAGCCTTCTGATTTAGTGGTATTGATCTTATTGTACTGCCCATCATTCTTGGGGTCAGGAAATATAAATGTTTGTAAGATGATTATCAATTTCATAAGCAGAAAGCTTTGTGAGAATTTTTCATTGTATCTGTGTGCATAGAAAGAGATGGGGTTCACATTTTCTATTAAACCATGGTTTGTTTTCACTATCATTTAGTTTGGCTAAAGCAAAACCCAGACAAATAGCTGGTAATGTGGCTGTTCTAATTTTTATGATCCTAGGTGACCCATAGTGGACAGTCATGTTTGATTAAATCAAGTCTCCAAAATGTAAATCACATATGTTGGTACAGATTCTCGTGAGGAATAAGTTGAACATTGGTTAGTTGTAAACCAATGACAGCTCTCATAAGCTCAAGAATTTTTATATGATATTTTCCTGAAGAATGCACTGTAGCAGGGGTGTCTACAAAGGATAGTCAAAAAAAGTCAAGATGGTAGAATAGAATAGAATAGAATAGAATAGAATAGAATAGAATAGAATAGAATAGAATAGAATAGAAATTCTTTATTGGCCAAGTATGATTAGACACACAAGGAATTTGGTTCCAGTGCCTATGCTCTCAATGCGCATACAACAATTGTGATATCATTAACATAGTAATTGTAAAATACATTCATCATAAAACATTAGATACAACACTTAGTGATAATCATAGATACTAAATAAGCAATCAACATAAATTATACTAGGATACTAAGTAAACAATATAAATCGTAAGCAACAAAGTTATAGTTATAAGAAGATAGGTAATAGGGAAGCTGAGAATAATGATGGTAATACTGCCTTTTTAGATAGTTTGACAGTGTTGTGGAAATTAGTTGTTTAGCAGAGTGATGGCATGGGGAAAAACTGTCCTTGTGTCTAGTTTTTCTGATGTGCAGTGCCCTACACCATCATTTTGAGGGTAGAAGTTGAAACTGTTTAAGTCCAGGATGCGAGGAGTTTGTAGATATTTTCACAGCTCTCTTCTTGGCTTGTGCAGAATACAGGTCCCCAACGGAAGGCAGATTGGTAGTTACAATAGTGGGATCAATCCTAAAAATCCATTGCACCATCAGTTGCCAACTTGATTTTTATGAGCACATAGGATTCTCTCTTGACTTTTTTGACCATCCTCTGTTTGAGCCATTATTATATTAATTCATTGGCTGGCTTCACACATACAATCACCTAAAACCATATTTGTTTTAGCCACAAATCTTCCATGGCTGGGTTGATATTATATTCCGGGACTGGGACAACTTGCCATAGCCAACTTGCTGCAGCCAATTCACCACGGCCAACTCACCATGGGACAACTCACTGCAATTTAATAATTCTATTTAATTATTTAAAATAAATAAAATTTATTTTATTTTTTGCCATTCACATTTCATTTCATCCCTCCTTTTGCCTTCTTTGTTTAATGATCCTATTCCACCATTTCTTTGATATTAGTGCAACTCTTGTCCTGCACCAAGTTATCCTGTGGTGAGATGGTTGTGGAGAGTTGTCTTGCAGCAAGTTGGTGATAGTAAGTTGACTGTGGCGAGTTAGCCATGGAGAATTGGCCAAGGAGAGTTGGCCATGGAGAGTTGGCCATGAAGAGTTGGCCATGGAGAGTTGGCCATGGAGAGTTGGCCATGGAGAGTTGGCCATGGTGAGTTGGCTGTGGCGAATTGTCATAGACCCCCATATTCCATAGACCCCTGTATTCCACACTAAGCCACAAATCATGTTTTATACTGGCATGTGATTTGTAAGCAGACCTTCACATTTTGATTTGGTATGATAAATCCAGTCTCTGTAGTTTAATATTATATCTAAACTAGAATGCTAAAGCATGTTCAACAAATCAAGGGCAATCCAGGGGGATGCAGTGAAGTTGAGGAAATGAGAAAAAAATGATGGAAACGGGTCAAGATTTGCCATGGGAAGCAAGGACAACCTGGTTGCTAGGAATCTGGATATTCAGGGCTTGTAATTAGCTGGAGGCGAAGAAACAGAGTGTAAAGGTAAACAAGGGGAACAAGTAACCTGATTACAGGATCAAATAAATAAGTTCTCACAAGGCGGTGGGGAGTTTGCAAGAAATTTAAATTGGAGCTTTCTGATGGGAGGGGAAGATCACTTCAATTGCTGGGAAGAAGAAACAAAACTTAGAAGATGGAAAAGCTATAAAGGGATGCAGTTTGATATACTTACAACCGATGGTCAAATTATTCATGCTATAATTATAATTCTACTTCAGAATGTGAATGTCATCTTAGTCAAAAGTGTGGGCAATGAAAAATTCTAAGCATGGTAATGAGGGAAAATAAACTTGTGAACTTTTCATGTTAGCAGAGTGAATGGCAAGGATTATTCTGAATTGGGTATGGTACTTCTGGTATTAAGGTAATTTCAGAAAAACTAAAATAAATATAACTGAAATTTTGTTAAGCCTTATCAAAGTCAACACTGGGCTCCTTTGAGCTTACAAAATTTATTAGAGCAATTCCACAGTTCCTGATGCATTTTGAGTAAATTGCTTCTCTTCTGGGAAACAGCTAATAAAACTGAGCTCAGAAGGAAAAAAACATTATAAACACATATTTTTTTCCAAAGCTAAGCCTGTTACAAACAAATGAACCAAAAGAGAATCTGCATTGATTCTCAAGGTTTGATATGAATGCTAAACTGCTATTCATCCTAGGAACTATCTTGATTTTCTCTGAATTTTTCCTGAAATATCTTCTTCTGTCCCTGCAGTCATCTGGTATAGTGGAAGCACTATTGCCATAAAAGTTGTGAGCTTTTTGTTCAGAAGTGAAATGTGTCCTTGAGCAACTGATATTGCCATTATTCAGGTCTAAATGAAAAGCTATAGACCTCATCCATAATATCAAAAAATGTTTCCAATAACCTGCTTTTTCAAAGAATAAACACTTTTTAAAACAATATTGTTTAAACTTTACAAGAAGAATCTCTAGATAACACCAACCTCTTTCAAAGGTAAATAAATGTATAGCTACAGGATTTATATCTGTGGCTTCAGCAGTGTTAAGTAGATTTATCCAAAATTTAACTTCAATGGATTTTTTTTTTGTTGAACAGCAAATGTCTGAGTTTCTACAAGCATCCTCATATGACAATGGCTAACAAACTTATTTTTTAGGTAGCAAATCAATATTCTAAAAAAAAAGAGTGGAGTGAAAAGTGAATTCAGTATGAGAAAGAATTCTTTTCATCAGAAAATATCTTACAATTCTGTTGAATTATTTTTCATCACTCAAACTTACTATAATCCTAACACACACAATATATTAAAAACTGTGTTTAAATTGTAGGGGAAAGTTTTGGATATTTGCAAGTTGTATGCCAGGTTTAACACTAAGCCATAATGTGGTTTGATTGATTTGGTTTAGATTTTGATTTGTGAGAGAGACCTTTGGTTTAATGGTTAAAGGCCCAGGGCTAGTAATTAGGGGTCTGTAAGTTCTAGTTGTCCCAAAGGTGCTTTTTTCAAGAGGCAATTGGACTTTCTGGTTTTTCTTTGAAGACATTTCACTTCTCATCCACGAAGCTTCTTCAGCTCTGACTGGATGGTGGGGAATGGAAGGATTTATACTCCTTGCAGACAGCTGGTCATTTGCATTNNNTCATCATCATCATCATCATCATCATCATCATCATCATCATCATCATCATCATCATCATCATCATCATCATCAGGCATTTTAAGTGTGGCTTTGTCAATTACTAGATATGATGTCACTTGCTATTTTTACAATGTGAAAAACATTTTGAGCTTAATACAATCAATCAGTAAACTTAAAAAAAAATCAGGCCATTTTCTTCTGTTCTATCCGTAGTCTTTATTCTCTCCAGACTTAAGGGGCCACATTTAGTCTACAAAGTTTTAGCCTTGTGCTGCTTCTGTTACTCTTCTCCCGTCTCTTCTTGTTGCCTGACTCTCAACACTCTTCTTTTGTTCCCCATTTTCTGCTATTTATAGTGGTCATCATAAAGGTGTATTAATCCACAGTAGAAAGTAGCTTTAGAGGAAAGAGGCTTAAACTGGGTTGCTTTGTTTACACAGTGTTCATTTTACCTGTCATACAGTCATCACATCGATCATTTAATTCTGGCTTAGAACATGAAAACTTAGCCTTTATTTGGCAAGCAGTGATTAAAACAAGACTGGTATTGTTTAACACAATGTGTGAACTCAGTTTATTGCAACAAAAGGGAATGGCAGGGAAGAACATCTATCTGGAGAAGTAATGCACCCCCTCTAACAGTCCTTACTGGCTTCTAGGTTTTGAAAATCTATTTGATCCTTCTTTTGAAAATGAATTTAAAACTCCAAGCTTAATACACATGAGCCTTCTGTTCTGTACACGTCTTAAATGTTTATTTCTAATTGGTACCAATAAAAACCTGGTGAAGATGTTAAGCCATCCAGAAGCACATTGTAGAACATGGCATCCCCAGGGAATTACCTTCTTCCTAGAAACACTCAAGGATTTCAAGTTTTTCTACCTGCTGCTATGAAATGGAGATATTGTTACGTACAAAATAAAGTTACATTATGTGTAGCTAGTTAGTGTACAGATACTTTTTTTTGGTAGCACTCCTGTGTTGGGCAGGGCATATAACCCATTAAAGCAAAGAATGTCAGGGACTGGTTAAGAAGACTTTTAAAGGATATTTTAAATTAGAAATAAACTAGATTTGACTAGAATGGAATATGTAAACCTTGTGTGCTCAAGTATTATCTCTTGGATAGCTAAACCAACCACCATGTATTTCATTTCTCATACACACCTGGAAGTGAAACCAGTTTCAGCAGTGAAATGTGTTTTCCTTTTCTTTTTTAAATCTGCATATGTTTTTTTTAAATCATGGACGATCACTGATAGCCATTCAAATCCATGGGTTTGAGTTTCTATCAACCCTAGATGGTGAATGGCAAGAAGTCCATGGAGGAGGCATGTTCAGTGCAGGGGTACAAATTAAAGCATCCCTATGGGATACAGTGTTTAGCATCTGCTTCAACACATCCAGCAAAGGAGTTTAACACCTGTCTGCTCCAGCTGCTCCCACTGTTAGGGAGGGTTTTTTTCCTTCCAACATTGGCCTAGAATCTGCCTAATTGTAACTTAATTCCATCATTCTGTGCCCTGCACTCTAGCAGGATAGGCAAACAGAAGGATAACAAATGAGGATGTGGTCTCTTTCTGTGTACAATATTTTCAGGTATTTGAAAAGTATGTCTCATCTTTCCTCAGACTTCTTCTCTCAAGGCTAAATGTGTCCTCCTCACCATATATCCACTTTTTTGGGGGTTCATAGGATCTGTCTTATTGCTCTTCTCTGAAACGTCATTTCTGTGAATTACAAAGTGCAATGCCTAGAAATACAAAACATATTTGAGATGAGGCTTCAGGTGGGATGTGGTGGTTGTAATTCAAGATTTCTGGAGGGTTATCTCATTTACTAGACATGTAATAGTTATTCGTCTGATCGATGTCAATCCATTTTTTTATTCATACCCATTTAGTTCTTCAACTATTTCCTTTCCCTTTCCTTGTCCTCAGTATAAACCTTGGATTTCCTAGTTTCCTCAATGTTTAACCATTCACGGCTGCCCAATTTTTAATACTTTGCAAAATTATTCTAGATTTTCCAGCAGGGATGTTGAGAGAGAACAAGCTCATGTTATCTGTGATTCATCTGACAGTCATACAATTAAACTGCCAGAAAACAAATGCAATAGCTAAAAGCCTCCATTTGAACATCTCTCATTTTGTTGGTTTCACAAATGGTTTCAAACAGAGTGCATTCTGCACAGCATATCCTAGGAAATAATGATTATAACTGGCTTTATAACTGTCTACTAAAATGGAAAGCAGATTACTTGTCAATATGTAAATGAAAGCACAAATTGCTAAAATATGATGTTTTGTCATTCCCAAAGCCTCCTTTGTAGAAAATTGTTGAACAAGCACCCCATCATAAA
Source organism: Oxyrhabdium leporinum (assembly GCA_032468155.1). Taxonomy (NCBI): domain Eukaryota; kingdom Metazoa; phylum Chordata; class Lepidosauria; order Squamata; family Cyclocoridae; genus Oxyrhabdium; species Oxyrhabdium leporinum. Next base: position 178,566 of record JANHFL010000320.1, read on the forward strand.
TACTTTTATTTAAGGAATAAATTTAACTAAATATAAAGCTTTATTTTCAGTAAATATGCAGATAGTATGATTTGTTTGTATCTATATGTAAGAAAAAATACTTCCTGTTGACACTAATAGTTGGGAAAATGGAAGGAAACATTCCTATTTAAAGAAATAATAACTTCTAACAGCCTCAAATACTGTGACATCCTGCTTGGTTATCCTTCCATATTTTAAACTTTCTAATTGCCTAGAAAACTTTCCTAAGAAATTAAAACTTTCCTAAAATTAAAAGTAAAACAAAACCAAATGAATAAAAAACTCAAAACTAGAGGCAGGTAATATTTTTAAACTTAGCAATGAGAGATGTAACTTCTAAAATATTTTTATATTTGTTGAATTAATTTAATAACATAATTGAAAGTAATTGTGACATATTAAGCTATAGGCTTAGTCTGTACATTTGACTAAGCCATGGTTTATGGTTTATTTTTACTTAAAGCAGTAGCTGAACTCAACCATCATGGCTCATTTTATAAACCATGGATTAATGTTATATATGCAAGTCCAGTTGTTCCATCTTGTAAACCATGTTTTTGTTTTAGAAAGAAAACCTCTAATAAGACCCAAAATATTACCCTACAAATGTAGACAGTAAAAGAGGCTGGATTTCATTGTGTTTACCTATCTATAACCAAGAAGGAATGGTAAACATCAAATTAACATAATTTGTGACTATTTATATATGTAGAATAATCCTTTCTTTTACATTCTAGGGACATCAGGAGAGAAAAGCCTATATTTTAAAAGCAGTGCTGCTTTATGATATTTAAATAATATGTGATCCAGATTGTTGAAGAAAATCATCCTGATGTCTGCAGTTATCCGGTATTGCTGTTGAAGATGGATGAGAAAACTCATCGAATTTTCTTCTGCCTTGGTAGAGCAGCTGGCAGAAAATGTGCCTGTGCTTTTGCATTCCACTGGACTCTTGATTTATGTCATCCTCAGCCAGCCCCTTGCTGTAAAACCATTAGGAGAAATGCCTCCTTCTTTTGATGAGTTGAATTTTGAAATACCGGGATGGATGTGAATGGAGCAACGTCATATTAAAAAATGGTAAAGCTTTCCCCTCGTCCAGTCATGTCTGATTCTAGTGGATGGTGCTCCTCTCCATTTCTTAGCCAAGGGAACCAATAATGTCTGAAGACTTTCCCGTGATCATGTGACCAACATGATTATACATTGAGACACATGGAACGCTGTTACCTTCCTGCTGAAGTGGTACCTGTTTATCTACTTGCATTTGCATGCTTTTGAACTGCCAGGTGTGCAAGAGCTGGGTAGGAATGGAAGCTCACCCCATCGTGCGGTGCTCAGATCTCGAACCTGGGCTGTCAGATTTCCAGCTGACAAATTCAGCATCTTTAACTGCTGAGCCATTGTGCCCTGATCAAAAACATAAGAAGAATTCTGCTGGATTAGGCCAAAGGCACATCCCATATTTTTGGGTGGTACTTCCCGAAGAACCTAACAGTCATTGTTAGTTTCAAATCAGGAAAGAAGATGCCATATGACACTTGTGGAAAACCAGGTTTTTCTTTATTAAAAGAGCCCAAGCTGAGTGAGTAAGCAAGGTTGGGCCACAGAGATACATATCTGCTATCAAATACTCCTTTATGCTTTACTTGGTGTCTATTTAGCATGCACATAATGCTGGGCACGGGGTTGCTTAGGAATGTCTTTGCCTACTTTTTGGCTGATTGCAGTACTTGTTTGTTTATCTTACATCCATGAGTTCCTATTGCATTGTTCAAATTGTTTCTCCTCCTTCTGTTCTAAAATGACATTACTTTTGCTAACATCACACACTCCCACAGAATAAACCACCCATTTGGAGAATATAAGATGAAGTCAAAAGAGCAGCTGACTGAGGGAGGATTCGGTTTCCAGTGGTTCTGACATATACAGTTGCGAGAAAGAGTTCAAGAAGATTTTAAAAAGGCATTTGGAATTGAACGATAAAAGACGAAACTTGAAACTGAATTATGGGCTAAGGATGAACATGTAGTTTCTAAAACATATAAGTTTCTGCTGAATTTTTTGAAGACTGACACTCAAAAAAAAAAGAAGCTCAGGCACTGCCTGACCTTTTGTGAAAGAAATGGGGGACTCAGACCGGACTGTGTCAATTTCATTTTGCCTTGTGATACCTTGGAATCTTAATCTTCTTTATTAACATTTTTAAAAGGTGATATTAGCATTTAAACATGGCAGTCTGCCTCCTTTTTTTAGGATATGGTGTTTTTCTTCTGAGTCAAGGCCATTTCTTTTGAAGTGCAAAGAACTAACTAGCCTTTTCAAAAGCTAGATAATGGGAATTTATTCTGAAGTCCTTGAATACATTTGCAAGTTTTAAAAAAAGAACTCGGCATCCGGATGAGAAAGGGAGTGATGTAATCCATAAATTTGCCCCTTGTAGAGAGTTACCTAGAATCAACGTCTTCTGTTGTTTGATTCATTGCTTCATGATGCATCTAACAAAAATATCAAATGTATGTAGTTTGATATATACATTAACTCTCCCTTAATAAATACTTTTCACTGCCTGGAATACTTTTGGTTTATATATTGTAGGTGGAGGGGAGAGAGGAAGCCACTTTGCAAAGATACTGATTCTCTCTCAGATTCAGGGACTATGTTCTTTTCAGCTTCTTGCCACTTGGTGCCCAAGTTTTAAGCCAACACTTGATTTGCTTGAACTACTGAGGTAGTGAAGATGCCATACCAGCCTTCTCTTATAGGACTTGCCAGCTGTAGTAGCTGGCAGTAAAGAGGGTGAGGGGAGAATTGTCTGATATGAAAACAGCTCCCCTCCGCTACTTTTATTTCCAGCTGAAAGTGCCATCAGAGCCATTTATGCTGAACCAGAATTGCTGAGATGCAAATGGAGATAAAAATAGAGATGTTAATAGATAAATCCTGATCACAGGGATGTGGAGATGACTGGTCATATCATGAATTTCACAGGTGGAGTGCCTTGGGACAAAATGATCAACCAGTTAGTGGCAACTTTACAAATGTGGACAGGAGAGTAATGAGACTCTTCTCCTGTTGAACCTCACAAGATGTACTGAAGATGTGCTTTCAATGATTATAGAAATAGCTATCCAGGCTAGTAATCCAAGACTCTGCTACACCACTACAGTTTCCAGCCCACAATAACTCACTAATCACTTTGAAACCAACCCGTATTTATTTACAGACCTTGAGGACTAGAAGATTACGAACCGTTAGGGAATCATTAGTGATGTTTTAGGTGATTATGTCCTAACCAGAGAAGCAGAATGACCATGAGTGGGCAAAAAAAGCAATGTGAGTGGGAGCGACATCTCATTTCGTGCCAACTTCCCCTTTGACTTTTCTTGTCGGAAGCTGGCAGGGAGCCTTGGAAATGGCAACCATGTCACAGCAGCACTGAAGCAGCCCCAGGTTTGCCAAATTTCAACCCCATGGGAGTTGTGGAATAACTTAGCCCATTTCAGATATATTGATTCAAAAATGGTTGCCCTATGATGCATCATTTCAGTTTTAGTAATATAAAGATTCAGTGCTCATTATTATTCCCACCTTCTCCAAGGGGAAAGTGTAAACAACATTACTCTATCAGCATTCTCTCTTATAAGTTACTATCATTCCTGAAGTAACAAAAATCCTTTCACCCCCCCCCCCACCACTCCATAAAGAAAGGAAATAATTGTAATTAACCTGCCATCTGTTCCTTGCAGTAAATGTATTTAAGTACATTTATTTGTTGAAAAATAAGGTTGCTATGATGGGAAGCTTTGCAGGGAAAGCTGATTGTAAAATCATCATCATCATCATCATCATTGCCTAAAACACTGCAATCCTACTAAAATTTCATTTCAAGATCTAGGTGAGCTCAAATTTACTTCACTGGGGCATTTCAACCCATGGAGGTGATTATTCACACAGCCAAAAATAAATAGCCTGATACCAGATCTTTATTTTATGAAAATATAAGATAGATAGATAGAAATTGACCATCCCACCTCAAACTTGAACCCTGTTGCAACATTCAGACCGAAGAATCAGGCATAACTTCTTAGTATAGTTTACCTTGGAGACATAATTGTCACTGGATCTCTGTGGTAATGACTTCATAGCTTTTTCTACAATAAACCTAATTATCTAAGCTTTTGTGTCCTTGGAAATCTGTTCTGGAAGACTTTTGTGCTGCCAGCTGAAGGAAGCTTGACAATGATTCTTTTATTTTCTGGAAGGGCAATTGTGATGAGGAGGAAACTGTATAGAAGTTATATCTTCCCCTCCGATGAACCCTTGTCTCCAATAATTGCAAGCACTAAAGAAGGCAACAGTTTACAGTTCAACAATTGCACGAGTTTATTGACTCAAAGCTTGGATACATTTCTCAGGTCTACCCAACTAATGGGAGGTACGCCTTGTTGATCAATACAATTTTCTCAAATCATGTAAGAAGATAGACTTTTTGTTTAGAGAGACGTTAATAATCAAATAGTTACCAAAGGTTGTTTTGTAGCTCCTTGATTCTAAAAAGATTTCCCAATGTGAAAAGGTAGTAAGAGAAGTGACAGGCAAAACAAAAGAAAAGAAAAGGTGACAACAACAACAACAGCAAAGCAACAGGTGCAACAGCAACAGCAAAACAAAATAATAGAATGGAGAAACACAATGAATACAAGTTCTGTCAGTGTCAAAGTTGCTCTTCTTTTCTCATAGCCCAACTTACTTCTTGTCATGGGGAAAAATGGGAAAGAGAGCACTAAAGTTGTGAAAGAGACTGTAGAATAATAGGGTTGGATAGGACTTTGGTCTTCTAGCAGGAGACTCTATACAATTCTGGATAAATAACTATCCAGTCTCATTTTGAAAAGCGCAAGTGATGGAGCAGCCACAACTTCTGGAGGCAAGTCATTCCATTGATTAATTGTTCTCACTGTCAGGAAATTTCTCCTTAGTTCTGGGTAGTATCTCTCCTTAATGATCTTCCATGCTACTTCTTGTCCTGCCCACAGGTAAATTTACATCTATTAAATTTAACCTGATATCTCTGATTTTCTGTACCTCTATCATCTTAATTTCCTTCCCAGTCACAGCCCCAGATGTGATTGTCCTTGTTTTATGGAAATTCCTTAGCTCCCATTTCTAATGAGCTAAAATATGTAAAAGAACAACTACTACAACAACAACAACAACAACAGAAAGTTCACCAAACACAAAAACTAGAAAAAAAACCCATACTACTTGTTACCGGGAGGTTATTATTGAATTTGCTTATTTTTCCAACTTTCTGCAAATTGATAACCTCCTGAGGATTGGGAGATGTGAATAGATGCCATTGTAGCACCTCTGAAGGGCAACCTATTGGCTTGGGAAAAGATTGCAATGAGAAAATAATAAGATCATTTCCTCTCTTGTGAGTAAATTAGTTTTTAGCTTCCTTGGAGGCTGATTTCTTTTAGTAGCTTTGTCCATCTGAAGATATTATTCATGAAAGCCCTTTCTGAACTTTAAGAGATTACAGTAGATGAAATTAAGAAGGAAAAGAAGGATCTTTGCGGAGGAGTACAATCTCCTTTAATTGTGTTTCTCTTTTCTTCTAGAAAAAAAAGAAGTATTTACTCCTTCTGGGCCTGCTACTTTCTCTAGGTATATCAAACTATTTTTATTTTTTATTTTAGAAAAAAAACTATCCGACAGGTTTAGTAGAACCAAAGGTAGGTATATCAAACATTAATAATGGCTGCTGACATTAGTAAGAGCTATCAGAAGTTGCATTTCCAGAGTGTTGGCATAAGATAAGAAATTCCTTATTATGTTCTCATTCAATGAAGATGTTTGGATCTTTTTCTTATAAATCAATATTCACATATTATTGATGCTCATTTATGGGAATCTGATTTACAAGGAACTTCCCATGTAATGACTATCTTTGAAGATGGAATTAGGGCTTGCTAGTGGATCAGACCAAAGTTTATCTAGACTAGCATCCTCTTGCTGATAGGAATGCTTATAACAATAAAGGAGAACATTTGTAGCTCAGGGGTCCTTGTAGTCTCTGAACTTGGTTGTTTTCTTGTAGTTGTTTCATTATCTAAACTAACATAATCAGCGCAAGTCACTAGCACTGATGGTGTTACCTAGGTTGGGTAAGAAAACAACCAAGCTCAGAGAGCACCAAGGACCCCTCATGCTTACAGCAAGCAAATAAGAAGGACATGGCCATGACATTATTTTTCTGCATGAAGTCCCTGAAAGCTGGCTTCAACAGCCACGGGGGAAAAGTAGGGAGGATTCCATGGATGGTAATCCTAAAGGGAGATAGAACATTTCAGAAAGACTAGGAAAGAACATAGAACATTTCAGAAAGACTTATCTTTACTTTGGGCTCGTGTACAAGAACATCACCACACTTCAGAAAGTGCTCAGACCCCCTTCACTTTTGTCGATGTTGTCATGCTGCAGCCTGATTCTGCAGTTGTTGCAATTGATTTGAACAACTTCAGAAGTTGTGGGTGCTTCATCACTGGAGTTTTTAAGAGACTGGACAGTCACTTGTCTGAAATGGTATAGTGTCTCCTGCCTGAGCTGGGGGTTGGACTGGAAGCAGTGGTGAAATCTAATTTTTTTCACTACTGGTTCTGTGGGTGTGGCTTGGTGGGTGTGGCTTGATGATCATGTGACTGGGTGGGCGTGGCTCACAAAATTACACAACCAAACTCACAAAATTACACAACTCA
>JANHFL010000329.1:0-13229 GCA_032468155.1 Oxyrhabdium leporinum
TATATTTTTATATTTTATATGTAAACCGCCCCGAGTCCTTGGAATGGGGCGGTATATAAATTTAAATAATAATAATAGTCATTTTCTGCACTCTTCTGAACTTGCAAACGAATTCACCTGTTTTAAGAATTTTAATGAATCAGCTCAAAGCAGCAGCCTCTTTTTTGAGGTTTGTACAAGAGGATCTATTTAATGAATAAGATAAAACAGTGGTGCTCGGATATCATCCCAGCACATTCCTAATCATCTGCAAAGTATGCATATCCTTAGGTGGCGGGGGGGTGTTTGGTACACTTTATATAGTGTTATTGAGTCTTTCTTCCAAATAGATATTTATGATATTAGGATGATGCAGACATACTGTATAGAACAGTCACATTCTTAGTTTATTAATTTATGGATTAGTGCGGTTATCTTTATGCAATGTTTATGGATTTAATGTTTTTCAACAGATTACATTTCTAGAAGCTCCCCTCTTAGTCCCCAGTCATCTCTGGACAGTGAATTGAGCACCTCAGAAGTAGAAGACGATTCCATTTCCATGGGGTATAAACTACAAGACCTCACAGATGTCCAGATCATGGCTCGGCTACAAGAAGAGAGTAGGTTGAAATTTTTATTTTCCTTCTTCTAAATAGGGTTTTGGGTTTTTTGGGGGCTTTCTGATTGGAAAAAAAGGCTTGATCTTTGCAAAATAACATGATTTTGTAGAAGATGAGTTTAAAAAATTAGTTAAAATTTGAAAATGTGCTACAGCACGTTGGTTTTTAAGGAAAAATGGTGTTCGCATACTACTTCTCCGTAACTCCTTAAAATATCTATATATTTTTACAAAATTGAATTGCTTTTCTTTCGACTGGTGCATGTTCCCTGGAAAATAGGCATTGAATTGAATCACAGCCTTAAAAATATACAGTATATGCTCATATGCTTTCAAGAACGTAATTGAATAGCCAATGTAAATCTCAATTAATTATCCTAACTTATATGGCATTTGATCCACTGCAAAGAGAAGAAACCTAACTTGAGTGGAGAGTGAGCTACAGTAGTTGCAGAAAAATAAAATGGCAGTATGTCACTTCTGTGCTAAAAACGTATACATACTCGTTTTCAATTGAAGTTGATCCAATTATAGATTAATTCAGAATTAACTTTTTATTTAATCATCTTGCTCAGGGATGACTACTTATATTGCACTACACGTATTTATGCTTTCATTAGTAATTGAGCTGAATATTTGCAATATGAAGATTACTATAAAGGTGCATTACTATGCAATGCCGTGTTTTCCTACCAATCTAGTGGCATCTTTGTAAGAGATTGTGGGGTTCTGGGAAAGGAATGGAACAAAGAGTGAATGTAAATAATCAAGATTTGACAGCAAAATCAGTTGATAGCTTATCTCATTAAATGACAACCGGAGTGGAAAGAAACCTAGAAAGAAATGGGTAATCTGCCACCTCACACTCGCTTGTGCTTCGATATCATGCGGTGACGATGTGCCATGGACTCTGTGAAGCGCGGATGGGAAGGTGGATGCTTGGGGGGGAAAGCGAAAATAACTGCCACTTGGGGAAAGCGAACATAATTGCTGTATTCTCCTCAGAATGCTGTTTCAAGGTCAACCAGCTGGGAGAAGAATGCAGCTGCATACCAACCTGTGCTTGTTCTGAAAACACCTTGCTTGAATCTGATTGATTGGGTGGGGGGACAGCGATGGGAGGACAAAGTTGAACTTAGGGATTTTGGCACACAATTCTCAGTGATCTTGACTTCTGATAAAACTATACCTTTCTCAACAAATAGAGCCAAGGGTCATTTCTATTTAGAGGTTTAAGTTTGCGGCAGGTCTGACAAAGTGTTTCAAAGAATTCAGACAAACTGTCTTAATGAACTCGGTATAAATAAGGGTGGGAAATTTCCTCTTTCCAAGAGCATGTATTTACCCAGACTCATATTAAAGAAACCTTACTGAAATCTCTGTAATTCTTTGATCATGGCTTGTTCAGCAAGATTAAAATAATAATGCAATTATATTTATATTATTAGTAGAAGTACATTTTTTACCACTTTGTATTTTGGATCTTGTCTTCCTTTACAGGCCTGAGGCAAGACTATGCTTCAACTTCGACATCAGTGTCAAGAAACAATTCCACTGTATCTCTTCCTTTGATCAAAAAAGGGACCAGTGGTGACCAGGAATTTGATCGTTATAGCCTTGAAGATGAGGAAGAAGAATTTGACCACTTGCCCCCTCCACAGCCTCGACTCACACGTTGCTCTCCTTTCCAAAAAGGAATTCCCCATTCCCAAACGTTCTCCAATATACGGGACTGTAGGAGGAGCCCAATTTCCCCATATTTTCCCTACAGTAATCAGCAGCAGCCATTTTGTTCTCCTCAACCCCCAAATCTTCTGGAGTCTCAATCAAGCAGAATTAATGGAGGTAAGAGTGGCTGGCTTGTGTGACATGAGTTTTTCTTGACGTCAGCTTACATCTGATCCTGAACAGAATGTAATACTAGTGAGCTGTACTGTTTTTGACAATATACCTAAAAATAGTTCATAAAGGCTTAATATTCTGGAAATAGTTTCCTTCTTTCCATAAATAGCCCATTCTTCAAATTTCTTTTTTTTATTTCCCCGCACAAGCACACATTTTCTCTTCCATAAGAAAAGGATTCCTGTGTTTAGCAGTATGAATTTTGCTGTTTCAAGTGGAGCTCTTGCAACCCCGTCACTCCCAACCATCACAATCATCCTAACAAGGATGGGAGTCATATTCTAATAAAGTTGGAAGGTATTAAGTAAGGAAGGTTAATTTAAATGAAGGATAAAAATCCATGCATCTCAGTAAGCTGCATTTATTGTCGGGGTGACCCTGAGTAATAGATGCTGCTGGCTGATTATTATTATTTGTTCTGCATTAAAATTCTTAATTCTGTCAGCATTTCCTTAATCTTGGAAAAGAAAACATTCTTTTGATATTTATTATTAAATATATATTACATTATATTAAATTATGTATTACAGTATTTGACAGCTTTACAATTAAGCACACCTGGCAAATACTATGTCAGAAGCTCTGACAATAAGGCATATAAAGTTTAGCTAGGTGTAATTTAAACTACTTTATTTTGTGATCTGATAAGTTATTGCTTATTTCTACACAGGATATACATCATTTTGTCTTCCTTCAGGCCCATGCAGCTTGAAACCTCCTAAATCTGTTCACCACATATTGTGATTGTTTTGGGACTGCAGCAGTCCTTTAAGGGCAAAAAGCATCATTCTTGAATACATCTGATTTGGTTGGTTAGCAGAGATTTAATTTTCAAAGTTGGGATGGCACAAAAATTGAGGTAGAAGTTAATACATAACCTTTTCTACCACTCTTCCGATCAAGTAAGTTAGGACCAGAAGGGAAAGAAAACACAAAGTAGGTACTGTTGAGGATGGTTGGGACTGAATTGAAGTAACTTCAACTGGCATAGATTTTCTGAACTGAAAACTTTCAGAGCCACATAGGGCAAATTCCTCCCTTTTCTTTTTTTGGGGAATATCACCATTACCATTATTCCCAACCCAGAAATGGGATCCTACTGTGAAAAGAATATCGTGGGAGTTTTCTAAGTTAACATATTGCCACAGGATATTGCATGGCACAGTCAAAACAGATAAGATTTTGCCATTATTAGCTTGCTTGACCAACTGCATCCTTCTATAAATCCCACACCGATTGGTCCTTTTGACTTGATCCAAAAGAACTATCTCTCTTTGAAATTCATGCCTGATTTTTTCAGACAATACAAATGTCTTACTTTTGCTGCAGACAAACTCCGAAGAAGCATGCCTAATTTAGCTCGAATGCCAAGTACCCTTACTGTCAATACAAACAGCAGCCCTGCAGGTTCTGTGAGGAGCAGCCTAAGTTTCGATTCTAACTTGCATGGAGCCAGTAATGGGGTATCCAGAATGCAGTCTTGCAGTAAGTATGAGAAGGTTTGCGGGTGGTGGTGGTTATTTAAAGCTGTTTGATTACCATTCCTAATCTTGGATCCAATAGTTCTATAGCTGCTATGGCATTGGGACTGATAAGAACAAGCAAGGCCACAGATTTTAAGGCAGGGAGTGGGGTGGGGGGAAACTACTTTAGAATATTTTAAATTGTTCTTGCTTCAGGTATTTTTTTTTCTTTTCGGGATCACTTTTACGTTTATATATGTAGCTTTCAAAAAAATTGCAGGTAGTATGACTTTTTTCTCTCTCTCCATTCCTTCCTGAGGAATTGTTTCCTCAGAGCAGTTGATTCACGATCAGAAACAAAGGGTAGGACTTCAGTGGTGTTGGGGATCTTGTTCAAATGTGAGTCTGCCAAATATGCTGGGGGAATGAGAAGACTGACATTTATAGAGACAGGAAGTGAAAGAGTCATATGTAGCTGCATTTCCTGAAAACTGACTTGTGGCCTCCAAAACCTTCCCAAAAGTTGCCTCTGAATTGTGATTTGAAAGTGAAAAGTAATGAGAAGTAATCATATGAACTGTATCTAATTTTGCCTATTTTCCTCTGGCTCTTTTGGGCATGATTTTGGAAGTCCGACTGTAGTCTTTGAGCTGGAAGAGGTTACTAGGGTGCGCACAAAGTAGAAAACAAATTTTGCTTCACACCTGGAGCAAAGTTCTAGAAGTTCCATTGAATTATTGCAGATTTGGGCTATTTGCTGGTATTCTGTTCTAGTTATGTGCCCCTCTTCTATTTTTGTATTTTTCCTTTTTGTCCCTCAGTTTGTCAGAGAGCTCTTTGTGTGACTATGTGTCATATCTGCCATCTTCAGCTTCTATGCTAGGCTGGTGGCCTGCCATAAAATGAAAGGAGGGAGAAGAGGGCAAAGGAATATAGAGTAGTAAAACTGGGCACAGGAATGTGAAAACAAATGGAAGGAAGGGGAGACAGCTTGATAGAAACCAGAGGTGCCGAGACTGGAATAATCCAACCACCAAGGACACGTGGCCTGGGAACAGAGTGAGAGACTGCATCAAGTGGCACCAAACACCAAGGCGGTTCCCAAAACATCTAAAGGGAAAATCTGTAACTTTTATGCGGGAATACTCAGGTCTAGCCTTGCTTTTATTGCAACCACTAATCCTTAGTAAAAGAACCTATCCCTTCAACCAAATGGAGTCGAGGGCTATTCTTTCCTAGGAACCTGAGTGGGGCAGGTCTGATACTATGCTGATTTCATCTGGAGTCTCTTGTTTTTCTTTCTCTGTAGTATTTTTTTGTTTGGGCCCTTATAATCTTATTTTTCAGAGTTTCCCAAGCATTCCAAGCTTCCCTCTAGGATTTCTATCTGGGGAATCCTTCCTATTCTTTCTCTGTTTGTTGAAGACAACTCTCTTAAAGTCTAAAACACTAGCGTGACTTTGTTTAGCTATCTGTGTCTGAATTATATTGAATTCTATTATGAATGATCACTCCCCGCCCCCACAAAATTCCTACAACTTCCACTCCTTCAATCACTATATCACATCCGTGTAAGAATAAAGTCCAGTACAGCTGACCTTCTAGTTCCCACCTTTGCCTTTTGGGTAACATAGTTGTCAGCTAGACATGGCAAGGAACTTATTTGATCTCCCACTTGCTGCATTTGTCTCCCAGGGTGTCAGGGTGACGAAAGTCCCCCTACAGTGGTATATTTCTTGCACATCTTATTCAGCTGATGTTCAGCAAATGTTTTCTCTGCTTGATTGGGTGGCCTGCAGTGTATGCCTATAGCAATATCATTTCTTTTTCCTCTAATATTTACCCAAATGCAATCAAGAGGGCTTTCATCCTTAGTATCATGTATTTCTACAGAGGTGGAGTGATTACTTACATACAATGTATGTAAGTAATGTATGTAAGTACTTCCTCTTTTGCTATCTCCTCTTTTGCTGGGTGTGTTTGCTTTGAACAATTGATATCCTTCTGGCAGCATGTTCCAATCATGGATTCCATCCCACCAAGTTTCTTTAATGACAGCAATATCCTACCTGCCCTCATGAAACCAGGACTTCAGATTCTTCCTGTTTGTTCCCCAAACTCTGAGGACTAATATGTATATGGCTGATGCTGCGTTTGCTTCTTAATTCTCCCGCTTTATACCTGAATTTTCCTTCCTTCTCGCCACTTCCTTCCTCATGGTCTGATTCGTTTTCTTGGGTTTTGGTCTTAAAGTTTGGCCACCCTCTCCTTCTTTTTTTAGCTTAAAGCCTTTCAGATGAGGCCTAGCTAGTTGTGTTCCAGTCTTTCTGAGGTGCAGCCCATCTCTTGCCAGGTGTTCTTCTTGTAGGTAATGTAAACCATAGTCTAGAGATGCAAAGTTCTGTTAATGGCACCATCCTTTTGAGACAGTAGTTTACTTTTAGAAACTTTGGTTCCCTTGCTTGGTGTTGACCTACGGTGAGCGGTATGAAAGCCTGTAGCCTGTATTGTTTCCTTTCCTGCTTAGTTGCTCATAGTCCCTAGATATTATTTCCAGACTTTAGGTTCATTCCAACATGAAAGAGGAGAAAGGGATAATAATTGGTAGGCTTGATTATTTTGGTAAGCCTCTCTAACAAACACGTCTTTGATCTTAGCCCCAGGGATTCAACTTAATTTCCTTAGTTCCCTACTAGTTATCTGGTCTAGGCAGTCATTAAGAGTTAAATTTAAATAGAGAAACTTTACTTTGAAGATTTATGTTCAGGAAAATGGATTATTTTGTTCTTATTTTAAAGGTACTTTTATTTTCTGTCACTAAAAATAGGATTCCACAAAAATACCCAACAAGAAGATTTTTCTATTTTATATCTATGTGTTTATTGTTAACATAGTTGTAGAGTTTCGGAATGCAAGAAGACTTGATCTCCAGGAGACCATGATCCAATGAATGATTGTAGGACTTAGTACTTCAAGTCAGTGCAAACTGATTCCAGATTCCAGTTTTATTTTATCATTGCTTAAAGGATGCTAGGAGTTTTTCTGATTCCAACTTTCAAGTTGTTTGGCATGATTTGGATACGAAAATATTTCAATCCAATGCTGTTGTTAACTACCATTTCTTCAGTTTTTCCTCCTCTGTGAGGGTTTTAAAATATTTTCCCAAACTCATAAGTATCTGCGGTTACGAAAAGATGACTCGTGCAGTGTCATTATGACACAAAGCTCGCCTTTAAGTATTTGCATCACAACTTGTGCATCTGCTAACAGACTTAGATATAGTGAATGTTTTCTCATCTGTTCCTCTTGCCTTCCCCATGGATATACATGCCTGAATTTCATAGAAAAAAGGTGAGATACAACAGGAAAGAACTGAGCATCTGAGTACATTTTTATAGAGTACATTCGTTTAAATAATTTATTTCCTTGTGTTAATATGTGGAGTCACTGTCAGGAATTATTTATATTTCTCTTAAATTACAGCTCTCCGTTAATCTGTTCTATTTCTCCTCTTTCTAGTTCCTTCACCAGGGCAACTTCAACATAGAGTCCACAGCGTGGGACACTTTCCAATATCTGCCAGGCAGCCCCTCAAAGCTATGGCTTACGTGAGCCCAACAGTTCAAGGAAGTAACAGCAGCAGTGCCCTCGCATTGTCCAACAGCAGCTTGCAAATGCACTCCAGTACAAGCATTCCAGTGCCAAACAAGACTGCAAACACAAATATTGTAACTCGTAGTGGTCTTCCTAGGCCTTCCCTGGCCATAGGTGGAAGCAGTATACCTAGGAGCAAAATTGCACAGCCAATTCGAAGGTAAGAGTACATTTGTTGAAGGAGAAATAGAGTTTATAACCTTTAAAGAATAATCCCCTCTCCCTGAAGTTCTGTCATGAAGTCTAGAGATGCCTAAGTAAGAATTCACATAAATCAAGTACAGGTAGTCCTCGACTTACAATGGTTCCTTTAGCGACCGGTCATAGTTACAGCGGCACTGAAAAGTGTGATTTATGACCATTTTTCACAGTTAGAACCTTTGTAGCATCCCGGTGATCATGTGATCAAAATTCAGATGCTTGGCCACTGGTTCATACTTATGACCGTTGCTGGGTCCCGGGGTCATGTGATCCCCTTTTGCGACCTTCTGACAAGCAAAGTCAATGGGGAAGCCAGATTCACTTAACAACTATGTTATTAACTGAACAATCATTCATTTAACAATTGTTGCAATACCCACTTAACAAATGTCTCCTTTGTGGTTGTAAGTTGAGGGCTACCTACATGGCGTCTTGGGAACAGGAGACAAAAGGAAGCAATCTTCATTATTTTATTAATTATTAGTGATAAGATAATGTCACCTATGAACTGATCTCAAATCTCGATGACTTTATGGACGGGTCCATACAAGCTATCTTGGCAACAAATATATATGTATGTGTCAGCCTTGGAAGCCATAATTGCAAGGCCTCTGCGGCTGCCACGATTAATACATGGGAAAGCGGGAGGGGGGGATATTCTCATACATTTAGAGAGGGGCAGTAGACAAAAACAAAATTCCTTTCAACAGAGTCAAGGACCTGGAAGAGGAGTGCCAGGAGGAGAGCTGAAGTTGAATCTGAAAGAGGATTGGGGAATGTGATCTCTGAGTAGGGCTGGGAGGTGGATCTTTGATTTTCTTTTGGGTGGGGAAAAACCGGGAACTTCAGATTCAAGTTTTTCCCAGATGTGCCAACATGGTTTTCTCTAATAAATTCTTACTTGGATATAAACGTGTCTGAGTGTATATGTATATATGATTTGTCACTGATTCTTTGGGATGGTTTTCCAACGTTCTAGTTTAGTTTCCTGTCCTAGAATTCTCTGCTGGTTTTCAGTCAAAGCATTATTAAGGTGAAACTTTGCTTCGCTTTTCGGAAACAGCAAAGTTCAGCTAGATGAAGACTCTCAGCTAGAGAATTGGTTTAGCCACAGGCCTTGTATGTTGTAAACTGATAGTCTTTTTGGTAAACCATTTGTTATCATCTCCCAAGCTCTGGGATGAAAAGTAATACCTGCAGGATGATATGAAGCTGAATCTATTTATATATTAAACAAATTTATTTTGCCGTCCAACTCACACATAGGTGACTCCCGGCGGCATACAACATTTAAAAAAAATCATTGCATAATAAAAAAAAAATCTATTCCACCATCCCATGGAAGCAACAACGCAATCAAATCAGTCACAAATTCAGATTGGCGTTGTCTCCATTTGTGGTTCCCAGGCCTGCTGACAAAAACCACATTTTTATGGGTTTTTTTGGAAGAAGAACAGGATGGAGGCCAACCATACCTCATGTAATGTACCCCAAAACACTATAGTATTTATTTTCTATATGCTGTACCTCCTTGAATATATATTTTTGGTTTATAAGATGCTGGAAGCCGTTCTTGGAGTTTCTGTCAGTGAAATACAATAATGGACTGTTAAAGGAGAGCTCTGAAGATTAGCTTATTTTTGGGGATACCAATTAACAGGTTTTTTAATAACTAACAGATATTGGGTCAATTTCATTGACAGACATCACATATAGTTGAGATATTTCTTAAGTAACTGTGGTC
Organism: Oxyrhabdium leporinum; assembly: GCA_032468155.1. NCBI lineage: Eukaryota > Metazoa > Chordata > Lepidosauria > Squamata > Cyclocoridae > Oxyrhabdium > Oxyrhabdium leporinum. Next base: position 9,566 of record JANHFL010000329.1, read on the forward strand.
TAAAATGGTAATATACTAAATATAGTAATACAGCTGAGAAGGTTCACAATTATTTGTAGGCCCACTGAGCCAGGGGGTTGGGGGAATATACTAGATTTATTTGAAATATTTTTTTCAACACTCAACCAGGCTGGACAATGTATGTTTTATGTTGATTCTATATATGTTGTGAGCACTTCTTTATTATCTTTTTTTCTTTTTGCCTTGTAATTTTTGTTTTCATTTTTGAACTGTCTTTGTAGTTGTTCGTTTTATATGTCTTTGAAATAAAAATTTGGAAAAAAAATACACCATATATTTTGATAACTTGAGCATATCAATCCAATGCTCATGACATAACCCCTTTTATTTCAGGAGGATTTGCTTCCAAGCAAGCACGTCGACAACTGCAATCCTGATTCTCTTTCATGGGTGTCAAACCCGATCGTGTCATGTGACGTATCATGACGGGTTTTTTTGCCTTTGTGGAGCCGGGGTGGGCGTGGCCTGCGCGTGACGCATCTGGCCCGTAGACCGCCAATTTGACAGGCCTGTTCAATTTCATATCTTGAGTTTAACAGCAACGCTTTCTTCCTTTTTACAACTCTGAGAAGGAAAAAAAACAACCCCCCACCATTCTCTCCTTCTGTTGCCATTGCATTTCAAGATGAAAACTTCCTATATAAACAGGGCAAACTTTCAAACTTTCAACTTGAGGTCCAGCCCTCCAAGGACCTGTGAGCGGAGGCAGACCAAAGGATTCCATTTTTCTTCCACCCAGCGAGGACAATTATTTCCATACAAACTCCGCTTGTCTTTCCTCACAGCTTTGTTTTGCTAAAAGAAGACAGATGACTACTTGGGCAACAAAACAATTCTAATAGGCAAATAAGGGTAAAGTGGGCTGCTTTCTAAACAAGGGCTATAAAGAGCTCTCATTTTTTACTGCGGTTAATGTGAAGCAATTTTTCCCTAATTACCTTTGTAAACAATAAATGGCAATAATTTAGCAACTCGGTTCATTCCATTAGCTAAAAACGAAGTGGGTGTTATCTCAGTCCCTCTCTGTCTCTGACTCTCTCTCTCTGTCTCTCTCTCTCTTCATGTATTATTCTCCATCAGAATATGTTTTACGGCTTCTCAATTTAAATCACATTATTGGCTAAAAGCATATTATGCTAACATTTGAGCTGATGTGTCTTTTTTAAAGTGCCCAAACCATAAAAAGAAGTTAAACCAGCAATTATTATTTATGCAATAAGAACTGTGTTTCATATGCATAATTATATGCAAGAGTATTATTTAAGCACTTCTAATCCTTAAGCCCCACTCAGTCTGTTGCAACCCGTTGGCCACTTACTGACAAGCCAAATGTTCCAACGGTTATGAAGAAATACGAACTTTAGAATTAATCTACTTTCAAGCTGATCTTAAAATTGGCAATAAAGACCAAAGGCTGACCTAAAATATACTAGATTTAGATTAACTCTGACATAAAAGACAATAAAGCTAAAACTAAGAGGAGAAAGAGTTGAATACTTATAATTATTTGAAACACTGATCTTGTTTAAATAAAGATTTCCTACCATTTCGCATCATTTTCAAAAGGACAGAGAAATAAAATGGCCATCATGGCATTGTCTTTATTGTATTAAACACCTGGGAATCATTACTATGAGAAAAATGTTCCTGTTTTGTAGAAATGAGTGTGTCAAATTCTATAACTCTGGTTATTTTTTTTTTCTTTAAGCAAAGTGTATGAAAGTATTTACGAGTCTCTGGCAAAGATGAAACATGAAAATGAATGTGGCTTCAATGCTCATACACACATTTGAGAGTTCTATTTATGGCCCTAGGACTTAAAACATCTTAATTATACTGTCAAGAAAGTGGTAAAACTTCTATGAAATCATCAAACACCTAACTGGATGGACTGTCTCTGACCTATAGAGATGCCCTGGATCTATTTCAGTCAGGATTCAGATCTGGATATGGGACAGAAATGCATTGTTCGTGGTTTTAGGTGGCAAAGGTAGATGGGTGTTGTATGGCCTCCTTGACCAAAGTATTGAAGATTGGGGGTGCGTAGCATCGTGTGTGCTGTCCTACTCACCCACTCACTCACTCCCACGCATATAATGGTGGTTTAGCGGGTTTATTAATATCCCCCAGCAATTTCCTTCACCAAAGACCCAGTCAAAAGCAGACCAACGCCAGTCCGCAGAGCAATGGCCAAAGAGTCCACAAGGCCCTTGGAAGTTTCCCAAACAAGATAAACCCACCAGGCAAAATTAAATACAAGAAGGTTCACGAAGCAAGAAAAGCCCAGAGTTCAGAAGGCACGATCCAAACCAAGGCACGGTGTCAATCCAAAACAAGCCAGGGATCACAACGACCAGAAAAAACCACCCCTAGGAAAGGAACATATCATTTCTAGCAACGTCTCCATCTGTCTGCTAAATAGCCAGCTTCTGGTGCAGCCCATCAATAGGAGTGAGGTTGCCTCCTTGTGAGGAATCTGGCTGACCTTCTCTGCTCCTGCCATTTCTCTGCCCTACGTGTTCTTGGATCAGGTGCAGAAGGTAATTCCTCCTCTTCATCACTGACCGGCTGCAGCTGCATGCTTTTCTCACCTGAAGCCTCAGAGTGCCATGCTGCAGCTGCGCTTCAGCCAAATCCCTCCCAAATGAATGCTTGGAGCCATTGACCAACTCCCCTCCAGACACGTCTGGAACCGGTTCGTCCTTCTCCGAGATGACATCTGGAGAGGTATCTGGGGAAGTCATCTCACTGTGTTATGCTCATTCCAGCAGTTCGATCCTGACTAACTCAAAGTTGACTCAGCTTTCCATCCTTCTGAATTTGGTAAAATGAGGACCCAGATTGTTGGGGGCAATATGCTGACTCTGTAAACTGCTTAGAGAGGGTTATAAAGCACTATGAAGCTGTACATAAGTGCCATTGCTATGATATAGATGATATATAAGATATGTGTGTGTGTACCATTTGTATATGTGGTTGTGTGTGTATTTGTGATACACAGACACACACATAGACAGATCCACACACACGGTCAGTTCCAATGTTGTCTTTTAAGCAGATGGCACTATCTCTGTGGTTCCTGCTGGAAGGAAAAGCAGCAGCAATGTCCAGGGAGGCCTTTAGTCCAGCTACAACCTTTTTTGAGGTGAAAAGATAGCAATAGCACTTAGACATACCTGTGTTTCCCCAAAAATAAGACCCTGTCTTATTAATTTTTTTGCCACCAAAAAAGGCACCATGTCTTATTTTCGGGGTGAGTGGGTGGGTTGGAATGTCATCCACTGACCCACTTCACTTGTACGTGTTGCCCCCGGCCTCGTTTTCACTGTCAGAGGCCACCTTCAGGAACTTCTTCAGCTTCGGATAGTTGCAGCCAGGTCTTGCACACCTCAGCCCATTTCTTCTGCAGCCAACAAGGCTTCCCTGAAGGCCTCTGTAGCTGACAACAGAGCTCCGGATTGATCCAGAGCTCTGTTCTCGGCTACAGAGGCCTTCAGCAAAGCCTTGTGGGCTGCAGCAGAAGAAATGGGCCGAGGTGTGTGAGGCCTGGCTGCAACTATCCGAAGGTAAGTAGTAGGGCAGCTCCACCCCACCCCCCCGATCCCCACCCTAGCTTAATTTTTACCCTGGAGTGGGCAGGGTC
>JANHFL010000329.1:17786-28511 GCA_032468155.1 Oxyrhabdium leporinum
TTTTTATGTGAACCGCCCCGAGTCCTCGGAATGGGGCGGTATATAAATTTAATAAATAATAATAATAATAATAAATTTAATAAATAATAATGCCTATATCTTCCAACAAATCTGTCTACACAAGGATCCATATGAAAAGGCTTCGATCATCAGGGAGCCCCTTGGAAGGTTCTCCTACTTTTCTTACAAAGGACTGTTCCATAAGGGTTGTCTATACATTCCTGAAAATGTCAGTGAAAAAAATCTGGAACATGACAATATATTTTTTTTATTGCTTAGGGATTTTTGTGTGTGAAAGTTTAATGTTTTGTCTTGCAAGAGGCAGAGTCTGCAAGCAAAGCAAACCTTTAACAAGCAAGCCTTCCATCCATAAATCGCTCTCAAAGGAGCTTGGAATGCTGTTTACTTGGATTTTATTGACTTGACTGAATTGACCACTATGGGTCTATTTGCTATGACCGTATCCCTTGTAAAGCTCTTCCTGCTGCACCACAAACTACCAGGTTCTTTACTGACAATGTATTTTGATGCAGAAACAGCTGTAACTGTGTCATTTCAGATGGAGACGTACAATTTATGGCAGCTTAGATAAAGAAATATATATAGAAGTAATGGAATGCACATTCAGCAAGTAAATTATTCTAAGGTAGGTTTCACTATGTGAAGCACTGTTGTTGTCACAGTAAAACTTAAATCAGCCAATATAATAGGTAAAAATATTATAGGCATAAGAAATGATCAGATCCAGATGTGCCTATAAGTGCAAGGAGCAGCAGACTAGGACTGGGGATAGCAAGATTTAAATTCCCAACTCTATCATGAAGTTTACTGAGGAAATACCAATTACCGTTTGTAAGCATTACTTACTGAAATTATTGTGAGAATGAAACAAGACAGGACAAATACCGGATATTTGGAATCAGATCTGCTTCAAGAATTTTAGCTGACAGAGGATTTAAATCATATTTTCAAAAATAATAGTCCATTTGAAAATGATATTTTATAATACCAGGTAAGCTCTCCTGCCATGAATATCACATATAATTTACCTTAATAAATAAATACTTCTCAGAATTTCAGGAAAGAAATTGTAGATTGCTGTAACCCTACATTCATCCTGATTTTTTTTTTAAAGTATCAATCCTTCTTCAAGAGAACCACAGTAATTTGTTTTTGACATCTGCAACTCTGAAAAATTATATTTTATAATAATGTTAAAATTAAAACACATTATGTCAATAAATTTAATTTTAGGAACTTAATTGGCGCAGATGATTCTAGAGATATTTTTATCAGACCGACTTCTGGTGTTACATCCCATTCTGGTTGCTATGGAAGAACAATGATTTCTCTCAACCAAAAATAAATCTCCACTAGCAGGGGAGAGAAATACAGTCAGTTCTTTCTGTAATAGGCTGCTGTACCAAATGGTGTTATCTATTGAAGGAAATCCTAGGCAGGATTTAGAGAGGTGAGAAGAAGGAACTTTGCACCTGCCCAGATATTTCTGAAAATTACTTAGCCCGCTCAGGTTATCCTCCTGTGAATGGTAAAAGAAAGAAGATTTGCGACCTTCTCAGAAGGTCGCAAAAGGGGATCACATGACCCCAAGACACTGCAAGCATCATAAATATGAACTAGTTGCCAAGTTTGCCAATTTTGATTATGTGACCATGGGGAAGCTGCAAACATGTAAGTCCTTTTTTTCAATGCTGTTGTAACTTTGACAAGTCACTAAACGAATGGTTGTAAGTTAATGAGCACCTGTTATCAAACTGTAGGAAAGTTGTGTTAGTCTATGGCAGCCAGAAATCCAAGGGTGGCCCCTTAATAGTTTATTAAAAGAGACCAGCTTATGTGAGTTGTGAGCGAAAAGGAGTTATAAAACTTGATTTTGCAGTAACAATTACTGTAACAATAATGCAACAGCTCGGGGTGTCTTCTAGTATACCCTTCAGGTCCACCCCTCGCTTTTCATCCTGTCCTTGGGACATAGGTGAGAGCCAGAATGACTTAACTACGGGAGCTGTTTCATGAGTCACGTTGTTAGTTTGCTGCTAGATCATTCAAGGTGTTATAAAGTCCTACATGACGTAGGGCCGGATTATTCAGGGTCTGTCCACCTCTCATAGAATTTGCCCAATTGAATCAATCCCGTAGGGTTGATATGCTTTAGATTCCTTCAACAATGTCATATCTCAGGACACCCCCCCCTATGTTTTCCTTCTCTGTATCAGTGCCTGCCCTCTGGAAAGAGGTACCCCACCCCCAAGATACGGATGGCTCCACTCTGCTGTTATTTCGAAGAGTTATTTCCCAACATTACAGCATAATGTAATGTGCTCGTTTCCGTGTTTCTTTTCCCAAAATTCTTGGTGTGGGCATTTTGGTGATCACAGTGATCACTGCAGACAACGGCTCTGTCACAGCACCTTTAATCTGTTCTTAAAACTTGGTGTGTCCATTGACAAACACACACACACACACCAGTATGCAGGAAAATCCTGTGTTAGATATAAGCCTGAGAGTAGGCACTATCTGGTTCATATTTCAGCACCATCCTTATACTTTTAACTAAAGAACAAGGTATTAATGCTTTAAATACAAATACAAATACGAACATGGGAACTTTTTACACGTCTACACTTCAATTTTAGGATTCTTCTGTATTGCCTAAAAGAAAAAAAAAGTTGAATTCATTGTATAGTTGCCCTTCATTTATTCTGTAAAGTTTAAGCAACACATTTATTCTCTCTCTCTTTTTTTTTTTTTTGGGGGGGGCGCTTTAATATTTGCTATATGAAAAAAAAACATTTTAAAAGACCAGCACTATTAAAAACTTCATAGAGATGTAAATTTATTCGTGAAAAGAGGGAGGGAGAGGACAGACAAGAAAATTTGGTCTATAGTGCTCTCTACAGCTACTTTTGTTTGCAACACACACATCAATACATGGAAGCAAAGCTACTTAGAGCCCTCCAAAGGGACTTGTGCCAAAGCTGACTTACTGAATGAATGGAGTCAGTTATCAAATGTAAGACCAGCTGATGGCTGCATACAATTAGCTACATTTGTCCATCTTTGCAGCCCTAGCTGGGGAATATATCGTTCCCACAGCAGTTTTTGGCGCCAGAGGACTCGCATCACTTAAGAACTAAAATTACCTAGCACCGTACTTACTGCCACCTGTAACACATACAATGACGGATTTTAGCAGTATTGTCATGATAATGCAATAGCGAATCAATATTAGGGAAAACTTCCTTCACTACTAATATGGCAAACATGTTCCTTTTTAAAGAGGCATTCTAATAAAGGAGATTTGGAATCCGTGAAGAATGTAGTTGGGTTTTTGCTTTATTCTCGAATAAAAAGGAGTACAAGAAGACAAATCCAACAGACATTTCATTAAATAAATTTATTTGTTAAAATAATTTAACTCCAGATACAACTGCTGAGTTTGCATTGAGTTCTATGTACAATTTGTTTTATTTTGAAATAGTTCGATTTAAACAACTGATAACTTATAAAATGTAATTTTTTCCCCATTTATCAGTTGTAACAGAGGTCCACAGTCAATTGTTAAAGATGCTTATTTCAACTCCAGAAATCACAAATTGTCAATGGTTAAATTTGCAAAAACACACTGCAATCCCTTTTTTAAAACCTGATTCAAAAAGAAAGGAAAAATTCACAATAAAATTCTGAAGTTGCCAAATTTGCTTTATTGTGATTTCAGTTATATTGAAGACCATGCGTCACCTCACCCTAAACCTTTAAGCGGCATATATGACATAGAAAATACTAGCATGTTTGCTGACAAAAAAAATAATGCCAATTTTTTAAATAAAGGGATATATGGTATAGGTAGTCCTCGACTTACGTTCATTTAGTGACCGTTCAAAGTTACATCACTGAAAAAAGTGACTTATGACCATTTTTCACATTTATGACCATTATAGCATCGTCATGCCCAATGACTAAGATTTGGATGTTTGGCAACTGGTTCATACTTATGACGGTTGCAGTGCCTTTCCCCCCATATCATGTGAACATCTTCTGTGACCTTCTGACAAGCAAAGTCAATGGGGAAGCCAGATTCACTTAACAGCTGGGTTATTAATTTAACAACTGCAATGATTCACTTAACAACTGTGGTAAGAAAAGTCATAAAACGGGGCAAAACTTAACAAATGTCTCACTTAGCAATAGAAAAATATGGGCTCAATTACGATCGTAAGTCGAGGACTCCCTGTATTTATTGTTGGCATTACCAAATGAGGAAGTTCTCAGAAACTGCTATCGATAGGTCCATGTGTGCTGAATCATTGTACAAAAACATTCTGAACAGATGTTGGCATTGTTTAACCAGTTTCAAAGGAAAAGAGGGACTCACCGCTGCAGAAAAATACAAAGCTCTACACAAAGAATATCGGGTCTTTGGATGAACTGATAATATTTTAAGGCATGTTAGTCCTCCTTCCCAAATTATGTCTACTGGATCTGCTTAGGATGCAATACAGATAGTTATTCTCAACAAGCAGTCCCAAGGTATGTAATATTGCTGACCAGATAAATGGGAAAATGTCTGTATGCTTGAATAGTGGCATATATGGTATTAGGATGACCTTGTGGCCAAGATTAAGTATGCCTCTTTTGATCTAGTTTTTAAAATCTGTGCTCTGGGACAGCCAACGGCAAGGTCATCTTTAGAAACGTAGCGATGGCCAGAACATGACAAAAGTTGCCCACTGTTACAAATTGGGAAAGGTAAGGATTGACAAAGAAATACACTCTTGCATTGGCACTAGGAATCCCTTTTAGCTGCCACTCACTCTGTGGGTCTACCCAGATGACATGGGAGAGAGGGAATCCGCATAAGCATAACTGATAGCCTCAGAGATCCCCTCCTGCTGATTTATATCAATTTGGTCAAATATACTGTACTACTCAGTGACAGAATCTAAATTGAATATAAATTGTTTCTTGGCATTAGCATATCGCCTACTTCTGTATGAAAGTGTATTGTTTAGTCTGTAAGCGAAGATTATGCACTACACGAAGTAGTTGTGGTTTTTTCCCCCCCCAAAGCTTCCTATTAAAATAACGCCTTGACAAAAATAAAGAACTGCCATTTATGCTCCTCATTCTTTTTACATCAAATAATCTGACATGCAATACAGGATTTCTTTTTGGAATCAATCAGTATAAGATGCACTCAACACTCTTATTCAACTTTTATTTGATCAGTGAAATTATTTTCTGACATACTGCTGCATAATGTTTCTTCTAAAAGAATTTAAAGATTATAATTCATAATTTTTACCTTAACACATGGAGGTGGCCAATAAAAGCTGCATTAAGGTTCAGTAATTCTTGAAGCTGAGCATGAGGTTTGGGAAGGAATTGCATTTCTAACACAGGACCTCACGGTTAAATGACAACTCTTCGTTTTCTTGATTATGAGGGAAAAATAATTCAAGAACAAAGGCAAGTACAACCAATAATCATCCATCATTATTGTTAGAAATTGATCTAATCTAAATTAAATGTGTTCTTACTGGGTAAGGTATAAAGTGGCCAAGTGTTTTTTGTTTTTGTTTTTAAAAAGGCTTTTAAAAATTCATTTGCTTTTGATACCCTTTAGATTGCAGTTTGTTTTTCTGCTGATCAAGGCAAAATCTCAGAACTCAAGTTCATTACAGCATTTGTAAAAAGTTGCACTCACCAACACACTCACACCCATACACAGAACATACATTCCTTTCCACTCATCTACACAAGAAATTACAGAACTACTTCACAAGATTGAAAACCCAATCTTTCAGGATAGTATTTGGACCATAGGCTCAGTGATATTGTATTTTAAAGGCCAATTTATCCATCAAGGTCCATTAACATTCCATTATTTCAATCTTCCTATCTTTCTGATTGGAAACTTCTTCGATTGTAAGACATAATAGATATAATTGGTGCTGTTAAGTCATGCAAATTTTAAGTATTTCACTGCTATTTAAATTAAAATTGGAGGCTGAGCCACCATTTTAAAACAATGCTTTCACTCACTATTTGTCACAGCAATAACCAGGGCAACAGGATCACTTTAATGGCAGCACCTGACTAGCATGTTAGGCAATTGAAGACACAAATCCTCTTTTTCTCATTCCCACATGGAATTAAAATATTTTGTATTCACCTTCCGAGACAAAGTAATTCTACACAGTTAACCAGAATCGCCAACATTAAAGAGATAACGTGGCAAAATTAAATTCCACAGCTCAATTAGTATATCACATCCAAGACACAGCCCTTAAAAGGCAAAAATAAACTGGTATCCTTAAACTAAAAAATATAGGATGCTTTTACAGCCCCTGTGAGGTTTCTGCAAAAAGGAACGTCTGAATACAACATGGCTTCATTTTCCTTACAAGGTGGTACTTGTTAATGTGCTAGCAATGTTACTTATTAGTAAGGCCAAACAATTCTTTTTTACCCCACCATTGCTTCTTCCTGGATCAGTAAAGAGATTAATGCATTTCCTGCTCGGTAAAGCAAGGGCTGGTTTGGTATCTTGACTGAACAGCAGCTGAAGCAATCCACCATTTTCTGAGCAACAATGCAGAATATTTAGCATATTCTAATGTTTCAGTGTTCTCTTTACAAGCTGTTGGGTTGTTTTTCTTTTTCCAGAGCTTCTCTCTTTCCGTTCAAGTACTGATGGAGCATTTTCCTTTTTGCATTATGGGATTACAGAAAATAATGAATGTAAAGGAAATAACAGAACTATATATTAGTTTGCCAATAAATTGATCAACACTTGCGTCAAAAAAATAAAATTAGCATATTTGACTGATTTGGCCACAAGTGATAAAAGTCCTGAAATTCAGTAAGTAGATACACCTTTTGTTAAATCTTTACTTATCAGTACAGAATAGGCAGAGTGCAAAAGGTCTTTGCTGGTGCGCTCCTTTTCACCGAAAACTTTTCTTAAATTTAAAGCAGTAGCTGTTACCTGACAAGCCAATGTGCACGGATTGTGCTCACCCTGTAATCTGTTGGCTAAGCCAGAGAGTAGAACATGCAGAAGGTGTGCTGCAGGCAAATAAAGCTTCTCAATTCTTTTTTTTTTTTTAAATTAAATTGATCGATATTTACGTTTCACTTGGAGGGTCAGTGCTACTCCACTTTGAATTTTTGACCAACTTTAAATCACAGAGTGAAATAGTCTATTCTGTCACCTTACCCAAATACAGCAAATGAGGTCCGATTCCATCCTTGGAATGCTATTGTATATTACATGCAGAGCAGCATGGATCATCTTTATCTGGTTGAGAGGCATAGTTCATTTGTCTGACAATCTCTGCAAAGAGCTCATCCACCATGGTTTTGCTTTTAGCAGACGTCTCCATAAAAGGACAACCCCATTCTTCAGCCAGAGCTCTGCCTTCACTGGATGAAACTTCTCTTTCACTCTCCAAGTCCACTTTATTTCCAACCAAGATTACAGGTACCTTCTCGTATCTGCAATTAGAGGTAAACAAACAAGGTTGAAGCCTTTTGGCATCCTTGCAAAGACAAAAAGCAGTCGAAAGTGTCTGCTCTCAGCCATTAGGGTGGCCTTCAGCACAGTCTTCTATAAAGGCTTCATTTAAAAATTTCAAACTAGAGGACAGATCATTAAAGCCTTACTCCAGAGGCAGGCATTCAATCTCGGAACTGTTTTTTTCTGCAGCCCCTAAAAAACTGTGATTTATTCACGTGCATGACTCTGGATGGCTTACAATTTTAAAAAAATCAGCAAAAACAAACAAACCTCAAGAGGATACAAATAAAAACATATAAAATCACATTACAAACATGACACATTCAACAGCCAAGTTACCCAATCATTCAGTATAACCATCAAACCACGTCGTAACCAGATCCCCAAGACTCAGTATATCCATATCTTTAGAGCTTTTTGAAAGGCCAAGATCTATCTAACCTCTGGGGGGAATGATATTTCAAATGATAGGAAAGCAGTAGAGAAAGCTCTCTTCCTGGGTCCTGCCAGATGACATTCCTTAACAAATGGGATTGCAATATGCCTCTTCTGCTAGATCTGATGAGATGGACAGATGTCGCCAGGAAGAGGCGGCCCTTCCCATCATCATGCTGGTGCAACAGAAGAGGTATGTTACACGTTAAAGATGAAATGATAATGATTGGGCAGCTATCTGGCTTCCTTGATGGAGGTGGGGAGATAGTGTCTACCAACCAATGGCTTTTCAGGGTGAGCAAAAGCAAAAAGAGTGTTAATTGTATGACAAGAAACTGCATCTCCTCTGAGTGAGTAAATGGCGCCTAGGACTTACACATCTTCCTTCTTGCACATGGGATCCATTCTCTAGCTCCTTCTGGCTGGCTAAAAAAAAAGGTTGGCATCACCCTATCTGCAAAAGGGGCACTGACAGCCTCCTACGTTCATTGCCATCCTCTAACCACCCTATGCAGAAGCAGGAGAGTGATGGCTCAGATCTACAAGCAACACAGGTCAAATCGCCCTGCCCACTTCCTCAGAATCTACAGGCCAAAAGAAATCTCACATAAAATACCTAGATGATATCCCAGCTACCACATCAGACATCAGACTGACCAGGAACAGTCCTCAGTGATGTTACCACCTCCTCGGAAATGCCTGCTTGTAGCTCAAGCCTTTGGCTGATTAGTATTTAACAACAGCAATAGCACTTAGACTTATATACTGCTTCACAGTACTTTACCGCCCTCTCTAAGCGGTTTACAGAGTCAGCCTATTGCCCTCAACAATCTGGGTCCTCATTTTACCGACCTCGGAAGGATGGAAGGCTGAGTCAACCTTGAGCCTGTGAGATTTGAACTGCCAAATTGCAGGCAGCTGGCAGGCAGCAGAAGTAGCCTGCAGTACTGCACTCTAACCACTGCGTCACTGTGGCTCAAGAGTGCACTCATTTACCAATCAGTCTGACAGGTTCAATATATTATCATTTATCAATATCAATATATTCTCATTTATCTAATGAAGTAGATGGGAAGTCACAGAAGTTTATCACAGAATCAGTTTCTTAGGTTTTAAGACACACTGACATCCTTCATCATTAGGTTGTCGGGATTCCATTGATTTCAGGTCATTTAGCTTTAGTGAACACTACACACAACACTTTTGCTTTTCAAACTATCAATAGAATTTAATTTCTTGATAAAATGGAATTTTATCTCTACTAGAATTTGCCTTTGAAAGTGATTTCTTTCCAATGGCTACTCAATATTTAATATTAGTCTTTGGTCAGCTCTGAAATCTTAAGCCAGTCATTTTCTGTGGCACTTTCAAGTTGCAAGAATTAAAATACAGAGATAATTAAATGGGATTTAAACTCTTCCAAGCTTCTTTCAGTCACACAATGCCAGCGACCTATGAACCAACTGTGCCCTCACATGGTGAGAGGAACTAAGTCTATGAAGTGACTGAGTGATAACAAGAGTGGTTGTGTTCAGTGTGTCAGCTCTCAGCAGGAACACCTTTTAAAAATTCCTACTAACCTGCTCGTCTATCGATAGACTAGATTCATGAGGGGAAAAAAACCTGCCAATCAACTGGAAATAATTTTAAACTCTGTTGGAAGTGGAATTTTATTGGTAAAGCACCTTGTATTTCAGTTTCATTTTGTATAGATTTTTATTCTTAAGTCAGCTTGAAAATTGATAATATCAGATGTGTTGTGTGACAATAACATTATTAGATAATCTCTGCAAAGCTCTGCAATTCTTTGCTTCAGTGATGATTTATGTGAAGAATCCCTTTGGATTTCTTCCATAAACAATGTCCTAATGAAAGCAAAGTTCCTTCACTTCACATTTGTCTGGAGTTCTAAAGCTTTGTTTGGAGTTCCAGAGCTGAAGAGAAGATGTGGAGAACCTCCCTTGATGAGGCAAATCATTACACCTCAACAAGACACAGCCAACCTCTTTTTGCAATCAGTTAAAACAGTACAAATTGATCTTCTCTAAAAAACGTAAGAAATATTAGTAAGCTAGAGAGAGGGACATACTGGGGGCAAAGAGATATGCAAACCAAGGACACATATGGTTAAAAAAATGCAGGAGGTTCACGTTTAAAGAGCAGTAAGCAATGATCTTACTACTGTATAATATTGTGAAGTGTCTCATACAATATGACTTCCACAACAGGAGTGACTATTGCAAAACAGCCATTTTATCGTTTAAATCCTGATTACGTTCATGTTTTGATAGACAGGAAGTCTTATTTTCAAATAAAGTCACTGGAGTGTTCCCTTTATGTAATCCCCTCACTCTGCCCGTTCAAACTGTTTTCTGTGAATACCTGCAGGGCTTTTCTGATGACATTCTCAGAAATAAAAATCATGCTTTGTGATTTGCCAAGCTTCCATTTAATTTTGTAATTAGACAAAAGCAGGTGTTGTTGTTTTTTATAAAGTCATATGGAATGGAATCCTTGCTGATATCAAGGAAAATGTCTGTTAGCAAATTGATACCTGTTATGTAACTGACATAAATGAAACATTCCCTTTCTCTTATTACACATAATGTAGCCCCTTTGCAGAATCAACAGCTAACATACAGGCATTGAGGTTGTCTTTACATAACATCAGGGTCTGGATTAGGAGGTCTAGTCATTAAGGTTAGAAACCAGGAGTTTGGGAGTTCTAGTCCTGCCTTACGCATGAA
>JANHFL010000329.1:36392-61619 GCA_032468155.1 Oxyrhabdium leporinum
ACCAGGCTGTAGACCAAGATGAAGCCCTGCCCGTTCTTGATGTACAGATCCCGCATGGAGGCGAACTGCTCGGTGCCGGCTGTGTCGAGGATCTCCAGCACCGACGGCGAGGCGTCTACCTCGATCTCCTTGCGGTAGAAGTCTTCGATGGTGGGGTCGTACTTCTCGATGAACGTGCCCGTCACGAACTGCACGGTGAGCGCCGATTTGCCCACCCCGCCCGAGCCCAGCACCACCACCTTGTACTCCCGCATCCTCTTCCCACGCCAGAACTCGGTCGGCCGCCGCTCATCCGCCGCCTCGGGCGTCACCCGGCTGCCACCGCCGCCGCCGCCGCCGCCCCCACAGCATCTTCCGCCGCCGCCGCCATGGCTTAAACGACGAGGGAGCCAAAGGGAAGGGGGAGCGCTTCGACCGCCGCTGACTCAAGGCGATGCTGGCCGATGGCCGGAGCCGCCTTCTAGGGACCACGGCGAAAGCGGCGGCGGCGGCGGGACTACTGCTGCTGGGGCTGCCTGGAGGCAGAACGTCCCGCCCCCTCATTGCCCGTAACCGAGGGAACTACCAATCGGATCGAAGCTGGGCGTTCCGTCACGTGGTTGGAAGGGATTCGTCTTCACCAATGGGCGCTGCCGGAGAAGCTGAGCGACACGCTCCCCTTCTTCCTTCCTTTCTTTTCTCTCCCTCTCTCTCTCTCTTCCCCCTCCTTTTCTCCGCCGCTCTTTCTCCTTGTAGCCTAGGAAACAGAGGCCCGCCTTTTTCTTCCCCCCTCCCCCACCCCCACCCCGTAGGGTAGGGCAAATTTCGAGGCACGTCGTTTCAAAGGCCTACTGTCGAGAAGGGCCTTCCTTCCCCTCACGGGCTTATAAGCGAGCGGGCCATTCGGACGGCGGCGGGGTTTGCTTGCTGCCGGACGCGCGGGAGCGGGACGGGACAATAACAAGAGTCTTTGGGGATTCTCTCTTTGCTCTTGGCTATTAAAGTGTCACGCTTTGCTCTCGCTCGGGAGCGGGAGACGACTGTTGTTCTGGCTGCCTGGGGGGAAATAGAAAGCTTTCCTTAAAGTGGGGCCTTCCCCCGATAGCAATAGCACGTAGACTTATATACCGCTTTACAGCCCTCTCCAAACGGTTTACAGAGTCAGCCTATTGCTCCCCACGGTCTGGGTCCTCGTTTTACCCGCCTCGGAAGGGTGGAAGGCAGAGTCAAAACTTGAGCCTGGTGAAATTCGAACTGTCGAACTGCAGTCAATCAGCAGTAGCAGCCTGCAGCACTGCACTCTAACCACTGGGCTGTTCATGTTACTGATTAAATCAAATTGATTTAATGGTGCAAGTGCAGCACCCCTTGCCTGGAGTTGGTTTGGAGCAATCAGCGTTGTGGTCAAACCTCTGGAATACAGGTAGTCCTTGAGCTACGACCACAATTGAGCCCAAAATTTATGTTGTGAAGTGAAACATTTGTTTCACTTCGCAACATAAGCCCCATTTTACGGCTTCTCTTGCCAGAGTTGTTAAGTGAATCATTGCATTTGTTAAGTTAGCTGCACAGTTGTTAAGTGAATCTGGATTCCCTGTTGGTTTTGCTCGTTAGAAGGTCACAAAAGCTGATTGTAGGATCCTGGACACTGCAACGGTCATAAAAATGAACCACTTGTCAAGCATCTGAATTTTGATCGTGCAACCACGGGGACGGCCATAAAAATGAACCACTTGTCAAGCATCTGAATTTTGATCGTGCAACCACGGGGATGCTGCAACAGTTAAGTGTGAAAAATGGTTATAAGTCACATTTTTCAGTGCTGTTGTAACCGAACGGTTGCTAAATCAACTTGTAAGTTGAGGACTACTTTAAGAGTAGTCTTTAAGAGAGCAGGAAACAGATTTTCATTTTTAATGTGAGCTAGAGTGCTCAGAGTAGAAAAATGACAATAAAGCTTATCTTTAGAGGCTCTAGCAATGTGCTGATTTTAAACAGCAGCATATGGTCAAGGTAATTGATAGGAGCTGAGTCAACTAGGCGAGATGGGCTTTTTATTTATTAATCAAATTTACATGGCTGCCCATCTCACTGAAAAGTACAGGCAATCCTCGACTTACAACAGATCATTTAGTGCCCAATGTTACAAAAGTGACTTATGATCATTTTTCACACCGATGATCATTGCAGCATCTCTGTGGTCATGTGATTTAGATTCGGATGCCTGACAACTCACTTTTATGATGGTTGCAGAATGATGGGGTCATGCGATCACCTTTTGCGAACTTCTGACAAGCAAAGTCAATGGGGTAATCACATTCACTTAATCTTGTTACTAATTTAACAACTGCAGTGATTCAACTGACAAATGTGGCAGGAAAAGTCGTAAAATGGAGCAAAACTCATTTAACAAATTTCTCACTCAGCAACATCAATTTTGGACTCAATTTTGGTCGTACGTCAAGGACTACCTGTACTTGGGAGAGCACCAGGATTTCCCAGGGTTGTGAAATCAACCGGGGAGTTGAAAAAGAAGGCAAGGGCCGATTGCTAGAGAAAACTATTGATGAGTTCCCCTTCTATTCCCTCATCTAAATCATTTTGATTTATTTATGAAGTTATTGAAGAGTACTGGGCCTTAGATGGGACCTTGTGGTACCCCACTGCTTACTTCCCTCCATGTAGATGTAGTACTATTAAGAACTGCTCTTTGAATATGGTGGTCAGCCAGTTACAAATCCATCTGGTGGTAATATTTCTTGGGGCCAGCCCAGGAATTTTCTGACTGGCCCTCTGAATTCTTGGACGTAGGCTGCAACAGATCACCTTCCTTGCTTGATGATCCTGGTTTTGGCCCTCTTATCTGCCAGAAGATCCTTGAACAATTGTCTCCGGGCCATCATAAAAGCTTCAAAGTTGTATAACTCTTCAGCATCTTCATCGTGCAGTGCTACAATCCAGTTAGTAGCCTTACCTTCTAGAGGTCTGGTGACAGAGCACCGCTGTGGCAGATATTTTAATAAACTTGATTTTATCACTGCCAGAACGTAGAGAATGTCAGACCTGCCCCAGCTAGGTCCCTAGGAAAGAAAGACCCTTGAGTCCATTTGGTTAAAGTGATAGGTTCTTTTACTACGAGTTAACGGTTGCAGCAAAAGCAAGGCTGGATCTGAGTATTCTCGTGTAAAGGTTACAGTTTTCCCCTTTCCCTGGCCTTCCCCCCTTTGACCGTAACATTAGTGTCCAATGGCATCCCAGCTCAATGTTTTGGGAACCGCTTTGATGTCGGGCGTATCTCAAAGTGGTTTCATGTTCTTTTCTAGGCTAGGCATCCTTGGGCAGCTGAATCATTCTGATTTGACACTTCTGGTTCCTATCATTTCCCTCCCCACTTACATTCTTTTCTCCTGCTCACACTTCCCCAAATTCCTCTCCCCCCACCCAACTCCCTCCATTTATAGCAGGATGCCAGCAAAGCATAGTGAGACGGCTGAAGTTGGCAATGCTGACAGATCAGCTGGGGGTTGATTTAAGTGGGGGTTCTTTGGCTGGAATCAAAACATGAACCCTGCTATTACAACAAAAGTATGCTAAAATTAACACAGCAAGTTGATTTAAATTTTCTATAAGTACAAAGTTTGTTATATTCTTCCAATAAGGTTAGATTTCATAGTACTAGATCGTTGGGTGCTATAATTCACATCTTTTACATTCTTTATTTCTGAAAACTCGCATATATGTTTCCAGCTTGATAACGTAATTTAAAATGCATGGATTGGAAAAAAGTTTACTTTTCTCCAAAAGAGCCTCTGTGGAAATTCTATATTAACAATCTTTGTTAATTATTCTTGGTTTGAACTGAGCTTGCATGGTTAAAGTTCAGCACTGCTTTTATTATTATCACTGCCAACCCTGCATGATGAAACCATTAAAGGTATGCCAAACAAAGCTAGGTGAACAGCAGAGAAAATGAATTCTTTGCTTTCATCTTTATTGCAAAAATGTAGATCAGATGATTAGACTTGAAGTAGATTTTGAAAAAGGATCACAAGAACCAAGACAAATAGAAGTAACGAGGCATGAAAGACATATTAACAAACTAGAAAAATAAAATATCTGGGTTAAAATAGTGTACACCCAAAAATTCTTAATGAAGTTAAATATGAAATTGCCGACTTTCTCATAGGAACGTGCAACCTATCTTTAGCATTAGCACCTGTTTGTGAGAATTAGAAAATAGCTATTTTCACCTCAATTTTAAAAAGAGATCAAGGAATGACAGAAGAAAAGCTGCAAGTCAGTTAATTTCAGAACCGTTCATGGAAAATGATTGAAGGTGCTATCAAAAGGCAAGAAAACATGAAGAAGAATGAGCCTTGCTGAAAAGGAACATGGGTTCTGCATGTTAAGTTCTTCCACACTTTTAGAGGGTGCCAACTAATGGACATTGCACACTTGAACTTTCAAAAAGATTTTGACAAAGCCCTTCATCAAAATCTCTTGAGCTAATGTAGCTGTTGTGGGATAAGAAGATAAGTGCTCTTGTGGGTTAGCAACCAGTTAAAATTTTTAAAAGAAATAAAAGCTTTCAGTGGCTCCTAATTCTGATGACTGGTTCAGAAGCAGCAGAGGTTGAATTTCTGGTTGTAGAAGGGGGTCTTCGTTTCCAATCCTTGCCTGGATGTTTTTCAAATGTGTGCAGTTGCTTACAGTGGGACTTGGAAAACAGAACTAGGCAAATCTTGCAAAAGGATATTTCTGATGTCTTAATGGTTAGATTTATCCCTTACTGTACAATTATTTACCAAATGTATAGTTAGATTCCAATGAAATTACATACATAGTGCTCGGCTTACAATAGTTCGTTTAGTGACCGTTCAAAGTTACAATGGCACTGAAAAAAGTGACTTATGACCGTTTTTCAGTTATGACCTTTGCAGCATCCCCATAATCATGTGATCGAAATTTCAGATGCTTGGCAACTGGTTCATATTTATGACTGTTGCTGTGTCCCAAGGTCATGTGATCACTTTTTGCAAAATTCACTTAACAAATGTCACACTTAACAACAGAAATTATGGGCTCAATTGAGATTGTTAAGTCGAGGACTACCCGTAATTAAGGAGCCATTAAGAAGGGCTTCTTTTTATATAAGGTATATAAGAAACACCTTAATGAACAGTTTGGTCATGTACTGTAAAGGATCACATCTCATTCATATATAAAGTTGTGATATCTGAATTCTCTTGCAACTATACTGATAAATTCAGTGGTAAGAGTCCTGAAGATTAATGGCAGTTTTCTGTTGTAAAAAACACAATAAAATCATAATGTAATGGTGATAGGATTGCTGGACTGATTACATGCCATCAAGTCAGTGTTAATTCTTAGCAACTGCATAGACCAGACCTCCAAAATGATCTGTTCCAATTTAGCTCATCAAGTCCTCCAACAGTTCACCAAAGTCTGCTGTTCATTCATTCATTTATTCCATTCATTCATTCATTGTTGCTGTTCATCTTTTCTTCCCAACTCTGGAAACTTTTCAAGAGAATTAGAGCTTTGCCTACTGTGCCAAAATATGTCTGGTCATCATATTTCAATATCAGATTGATTAGTTCTACAATCCATTTGTTTCTTTATTTTGGTATCTTGGCTATTCTTAGAGACTTCTCAAGCACCAAAGTTCAAAAACATCTTTGTTTTAATCCTGCTTCTTCAGCTTTTGCTTCCGCAGAATAACAAAGGGGAAAAAAATTGCCTGCGCCACTCTTTTCTTTGTAGGTATAGACAAATTATGGTATCTGAATATCTTTTACAAGGCCTTTATTGCAACCCTACAAAGTAAATTTATTTCTTGACTATTTAACTGTTGAAAGGCAGAAGCTATTCACCATGTATACAATCATATGTTTGGAGGGCAGGGGGGGGGCGGCTTTGGAGGTCGTCTATCCAATGTTCTATCCAGGACAGGAATCCCAGATAAATAGTTGTTCAAACCTTGTTTAAAAGCTTCCAGGAGGCAGGATGCTTAATAGCTCTCATGGTCAAAAAGCTCTTCCTTATTGTAAACAAAATCCAAAACAAATAGTTCAGGGGTGTCAAACTCAAGGCCCGGGGGCCAAATCCGGCATGTGGGGTGCTTAGATTTGGCCCATGGGACTGCTCTGGAAACAGCAAAGGACCGGCCTGCGAAAATGGAGCTCAGCTGATCCTCCCAGGCCGATTTTGGCCACGATGGCCTCCTGCAGCCCTTTGCCAGCAAAAATGGAGATCCGTTTTCACTGGCAGAGGGCTGCAGGAGGTCGTTGCAGACGAAAATGGAGTTCAGGAGCCCGTTTTCGCTGGCAGAGCGCTCGGGCCACCACAGGTGCCCGTGACACGATTGACATCAAACCACACCCACACCCACCCTGGACCCCGAGGTCAAACACAACCCTGATGCAGCCCTCAATGAAATCGAGTTTGACACTCCTGAAATAGCCGTCTCAGCTAGATGACTGAGTGGGGAAGATGACATTAAGCTGAATCAGAAGTTTTCCCATGCAAACAACACAAAGGAAAGTTCCCTGTTCCCCACCCAGCATTCCCCGGTTATCTGCAAATGTTCAATCAGGTGCTTGAACCATTGTTTAGGAAACAACTGCTCAGTTCTCAGCCCTGCATATCTTTAATGACCTTGGCTGGCTGGAGCTTCTCAACATGGCTCAGCTCGTCTTCCGTCCTCCCCTTTCTTCACATTCCAATCGTCCTTCTCCCCACAACCTCCATGCTAATGTCTGGCTGCCAGATCATGAACCTTGGATAGGTGAGATGCAGCCATGACAGTAGCCCAGCCATGGTGGGGGGAAAAAAACATCATGACTTCTTATGCAGCGACCAAATCAAAATGCCACGCCCTGGAAGTCCCAATAAGGACTTCCAATTCTGTAAAACTAATGATTTCTTTATGGCTAACATAATCTTGGCCTTCCTTTTGCTTAATCTTAACCCTATTTTTTTCACTGTGCTTCTTGACTATTAGAGCCTCCAGATCTTTTGCGTTTTCAGCTATCAGAGTACTGCTATCGACATACACCATTTGTTAAAAACACTCATTTTTTTCCATAGAATCTCCCTCCATATATATTCAGCATATTGGTTGGCAAAGGAATGAGACAAAAATGTCTCATTCCTTTGCCAACCTACTGCTAGACTGTTTTGCCATATTTCAATCACACTTGCAAACATGAAGTATATGAATATATACATATACTACATGTACAGAACTGGACAACCTGGAAGGATGTTTCTGAATGGTCAGACTGGAGAAAGGACTTATAGAATTCATGCTTTTTGCAAGGCCACTTCTTCAGGTTAGGAGAAATACTGTCTGAGATTCCCTGTAGAGCGAACAATTACAAAAACCACAGATTCCACTGGGTTGTTCTTCCCCCTCACACCCACATATACATACGTTAATCAAGTCAAATATTTTTGAAGTGCTCCAACAAGACAGCAAAGGGCAATGCATCCATCTTGGCCAAAGTGAAGTCTCGTTGAAATTTCATGACTGCGACAGATGTGCAATAGACTTTGGGCACAAACCCATTGAAGATTCTATGTCCATTGAACCAAACAATGTCCACAATTTTTGAAATGAACACCTCCGAGAGTTCCAATGCTTGTTTTTTTTCCTTTCAAAGAGTATCATCAACTTTAAAGTACTTTGAGATAGCTGGTATCAAGCAAAAAAAACCTGAGGGAACAATGTGTTGTCCTACAGAAATTTGATACTATATGGTGTTGCTCCACTGTGAACTGAAAATGCTAAGCATACCTGGCACCATTGTCTGAAAGCAAACTAAATTTTCTTCTGTTTATTTGTTTTAACAAAAAAAAGATGTATTTTTCCATTCAAGCATTTTGCTTCCCTGTCTCATAGAGAACACTGATATACTGGAATGATTTTAAAAGGCTTGTTTTTATTTTCATGGTTGTACATCAGTAATTAAATTATACCTCAACACATAAATGGGTATGTATGCTACTAAATAGTTAATGACATGAATTAATGGGAGGGATTTATTGAACTGTTAGCAGTGTAAATAATTTTGTATAGACAGATTACGATACTTTGGTGAAGACCTTACAAAAAGTACAGGCATATCTCAAATAATATGAAATTATGCTCCAATTTCTATGTTAGCATATTGTATCGGTCAATTTGCTTCAAAGGAATTATATATATTTTTAAAAACCAACATGCCCTCCATTTTGTATCATTATGCATTCTTTTTCAAAATATAAGTGAAATTTTGGCAAATAACATTTGTACCCCAAAAAAGTTTTATATCGTCCCCAAATCAATGTATTCTACAAAATTAGAATAAATAAAACTATGCCCTTAATATTTCATTATTAGGCTGTTACTTAATACAGACCCAAAGCAAGAAGCACAGAGATTAAATAAATTATGGTGAATATGAGCAGAATAGAGCTCAGACTAGTAATTGTTTCTTTGGAAACAGCTATACATATGGGGCAAGTCTATACTTTCATAATTTCTGCTGTCCTAGATAGTCTTGCTGAAACTAATAGAAATAAGTTACTTTTGCAAGTGGACATTACATTCGACATACACATTCACAGTTAGTTTAGCATATACACGTGTATATGTACATATGTGTGTGCACATGTATACCCACAAATACATACAAATGTAGGACAGGGTCAGAACTAGTTTTGTGATCTCATATAAAGATTATGTTGGAATGAAGTTTAATTTGGTTTTGTTTAAATTCAAAATTTAGAAACTGGTGAAATTAAGAAACTTGTCAAAGTAAGTACAGTCCTTCCATGCAAATACTTGAAAATTAAAATAACTAGATAGGACTGAAATCAAGTAATATTGTTCTCTTCAAAGCAGAGGAATGTTAATATGCTTATTAAAAAACAACAACCTGTTCATGAAGGTGGAATCCGAGCAGAATAAAAATGGAATTGTTGACCATATATTGGCAGAGACAATTGGAGCAATATTTCCTCAAAAAATCTGTAACTGTGTAGGTGAGGCACAATTTAAGGGCTATATTTTCAAAACGACTGTATAGGTATCAATCTCAATGTCAATTTTTACCATATGTACATTCTCTGTGACACGTACTTTAAAATTACATAAACCACTTATTCCAACATATCCCCAGGGAGATCAACTTGATTTTTATCTGGAAGAAATAAGTTTAATATTTAATATACTAGTTAATGTAGGAATAAAACAAACTTATATCCGACAGAGGGGATCTCTAATTTGTTTTAAATACATTTTCTTTTGTTCAGTCTTTATCCAGGAAGAAAACTCACAAATGTCTTAAAAGTCTGTTTCTCAATGGAGTAAATAATATCAGAGGGATTCCATGAAAATAATTAAATGTATTATGTGCATATATTTTTTCTACAGTTTAAATATTTTAAGCATACATAATTTGCCATTTTGTATTGTTGAATAATTACAAAATATTTAAATGGATCATTAAAAAAACTATTAACTAGCACAGAGGTTAAGTAAACAGCCAAGTCAACAAACAAGTTATAATGACAAATTTATAAGTAAAAACAAAAGTTTTTTCTCACAGTTGAGATGAAAATAAATGCAAGATTACAACATGTTTTTCGTAAGATTTTTGGGTGTACGGTATGTGTTCCTCTTTAAATGATTAAACTGCTATTAATATAAACAACATTAGACATTTGAAACACAAAATTAATACTGAAAAATAAAGTTATTAAAAATAAATTAGTAGATCTGTCTCTTAGAATAGGCAATGTTGCCAAACCCATATCAATCTGAAAAGCCTAAGTTAAAATACTGCAATCATTTATAATTTTCATAAGGGAAAATGTTTCCAATAATTATGCATATTTTAGACAAGTTTTTGTTTAGAAACATTAATTTAAAAACTATATATTTATGTGATATATGTGCAAGATACAAAACATTAAATGTAATGTATTTGGTACAACCTTCCAAACAAACAAATTTGTGTATAATTGTTTTGAAAATCAATGCAGTTTTGAAAAAGTAAATATTAACATATGTTTTGCCCATATGTGTGCTGTATATGATACAGTATACAGCTGTATATAATACATTCTGTATTTAGCACAGCTGTATTAAACATAAATTTGCATTCATGTGATATAAAGTAAGCTTTTAAATAAACAATTAAAAGAACTAGTTTCTTTTTGTTTGTTGTAATATTTTTAAATTTTATTTTAAAAATATGGTAGTAGTAACAATGAATTAAAATGAAGCTCTTTTTATATCCTTTTCTGTATTTTCCTAATCGTCTATATTAAAGTCACTTATTAGCTTTTACAGTGACTGCAATGAGTTTTGAGTTGAAATACAATTTCATATAATCTTATATAATCTGTAGCCCCATTTATTTAACTGGGAAGAAGTTATTTTATAACAAATGATTTTTGGTAATCTGATTGCAAATCTGAAAGCTGAATCACTTGTCATAGATTCAATTATAGACTGCAGTGTCACTTAAGTTTCAAGTTTTACGTGACAAAATTTAGGCACTTCTGCAAAGACTTCTTTAAAAAATATTCTCTCTTTGTAAAATAACATAGTCAAGATTTTTGTTAGGGGTATGAAAATCATACTGTGCAAAGGTTTGATTTAATTCTAGAACGTTGTAATTCCATATAACTTCTCCATACATATCCCAAAGCAGCTTGTGTGCATTGCTGCAATTTGTGCTTTACCTTAGATCAGGGGTGAGGAACTATGACCCTTTTATGACTTGTGGACTTCAACTCCCAGAATTCAGCCAGCCATGCTGACTCAGGAATTCCGGGAGTTGAAATCCACAAGTCATAAAGGGTCCGTAGTTCACCACCTTTGCCTTAGATCAGGGGTGTCAAACTGACAGCCCATGGGCTAGATGCATCACACATGGGCCTCGCCCACCCCAGCTCCGCAAATGCAAAAAACGCCACAATGCATCGTGATACGTCACGTGACGCGATCAAGTTTGACACCCATGCCTTAGATCTTCTGTTTCAGCTTCATCCAGTTGACTGTGCCTCAACCTAGGTTTCTTATGACTCCCTGGATTACCCACCGACCCACCTACCCATAGCATGACCATTGGCTGTGGTGGTTGCATATGCTGAAAGGAGAAATCCTACTTATCCAAAGGACAGCAGGCTAGGAGCATTACTCTGGAACTTCCAGTGGTGATTCCACAGCAGGGGCGTCAAACTGGCGGCCCATGGGCCAGATGCGTCACGCACAGGCCATGGCCACCCCAGCTCCGCGGGGGCAAAAAACGTCACATCACGTGACATGGCTAGTTTGACGCCTGTGCACTACTACATCACTTATTTTGTCACCAAACAATCGTCACAGTGCAAATAGTGGCATTGATATACCCAAAGTAATTTTTATTTTATTTCCCTTGACCTACATCCCTGGAAACAGATTCTCCTTTGCAGCATTATAAAGTACTTTTGAAAGTCCAGTTTCAAAGGAATTTCTCTGTGAAAACTGGGGTGCAGGGAAGTCAGTTGAAGAAACATGCAATCAAAGCAACAGCTCTCATGGGAAACTATTCATGTAGTTAGATCCTGGATTTGTTGGCCAATGTAAATCAGTTATTGCTAACATTGAAAGAGTCATAAAACTGTGAACCCTGCGATACATGAATGGGACTACTTACATTCACTATTTTATGGTGGTAAGACAATATTCCTAAGAAGTAAACAGTGTTATATAAAACTTTTAAAAGTAAAATATTACCCTTTTATGTCTTGAACCATCACAGCTGGCATCAGGTAGTTAACTAGATTAGTTTTGAATATACTAAGCATACCATCTTAATATTCATATACGATATAGCAGCACTAGCTCTTAAGTGTGTTTTGTCCAGATGAATAAACTCTTTACTCAGCATGCAGTTGGTGGCAATTCCATTAAGGAAGAGACAGGGTTGTATGTACAGTAACAATGCTTTGCTGTTCTCAACAAGGCCTCTTGACATTCCATTCCACTCCTGTTCACTATTTCAGGATTATCTGTTAGAAGAATAGAAAAGAAGGATGACTTTCAGTGCAATATTTAATTGGAATATTGGAATACTTAATTCTATTGGAACACTTAATTCTTATCAATGCTACTACTTTTCTTTTTTTAGATTAAATTTAAAAATTCCACATAGCACAAAGAAGTGCATTCATTTAGGATTTTTACAAGTTAAAATATCTATTGCATGCAAATTTATAAACATGGTAATGTTAATTAATTTTCAAAGAGCATCAGAGGCCAAACCATGGATATTTAATCTCATCTGATACGCTAAATGTTGTTTGGAAATAAGTTACATATTCAAAAACAAAGCACCTGATTGGGATTTTATTCCAAAATTATAACCACTTTTTCCTTGGATGTTGATTGCACTGAAAAGACTGATATTTTTTTTTTACAAGTTATAATTGATTAACCTCAACATAGGAGACAGATATAACTTTTAATAATTTTTAAAACATGACTTTTTTGGATTGCTTTCAGGTTGTTTTATTGCTTTTTGAAAAAAATCTGTAGTCTGAAGCTTCATATTCAAAAAAGTCTTGTCAGAATGAAATTTATGTGTTCACATACACACTATAAAGACAGAATTTGGAATAACATAGGCCAGTCAATATATCAGGCTTTATTCATATTTTATAAAATTGGATCAACACATTATTCTAGGAAACGAACCATACAATTTAATACTAAAAAAATAAACACATTTTTTTTCTGGGATGTGGGTTTTTTTAAAAAATAATCTTTCTCAGATCTTTTAATCAACTGTTTGCATGGTTTATATGTGTATGCATGTTTATATGGGGTATGTGTGCAATATAAAGACAAATAATTTAATAACACAGGAAAGTATTAGTTGAATCCTTTGCTTCATTTTTTGCTTGCAATAACCCTAGCCATTGCAGTTTATAAACCATAATTTAATGGCTTAGCATAGTGTGTGAATCTTTGATAGGCAGATTATTTTACAATAAACAAGTACAGTTGTGTGAGAAAAAAAAGCACCTGTGATCAAGTTTCATGGAGTGTTTTCCTACTTTTCCTTACAGAATTTTTCTGGCTCAGAAATATTCTTATATAATGGAAGACACTGAGCTGGAAAGTAGCTGGATAATTCAGTAAAACAACATTCTAGAATAACTGTTAAGTGCTTGCAGGAATAATAGGTAAAGGTTTGGAAATAATCTTCTCAATCCTCTGACTTGAATATTCTTGAGAAATTGTAGGGTGATCTCAAAACATGTAATATATGCAAGGACACCTAGGAATATTTCTAAACTAGAAAAGCTCTGCAAGAATGAGTGGCAAAATATTCCAAAAGAACAGACAGATTCTTGGTTTCTCGTGAAGATGGCCTACTGATGACACACCCAGGGAGAGATCCTTGGGGCTCCCTGAAGGGTTTTTCTCTGGACGGTCGCTTTTTCAACTTACTACCAGAAGGAACTGATATTCCTTTAATTTATGTAACTGTCCTTGGTTAGGAAGAATCCTAGAATCATCCCACAAGATCCTCCATACAACAAGCAGCTTCAGGTGTGCTTTGGAGTGAGCTGGTGGTCCAGCAACTGGCGGGGGGGGGGGGGGAAGAGGGCTGCAATCACTACGTTGTTGAAAAAGCAGCCATTTTCGAAGTTATTTTTCAAATGGATAGTAAGTTGTGCTTTTCATTTCTTAATCACTTTTAAGGACTATTAATCTTTATTAAGCTAAGAGAAGCTCTCCTTGGTCACAGTTTGTTATTCCTTTTTAAAGATCTGTGCCAATTTGGGGATTTCTTTGTTGTTAAACAACAAGGAAGAAGGCTGCTGAAATAAGGAAATGTGCCAGGTGAAAGAGTATCCAAATGTCCATATGTACTATATTAACTCTTTTCTTATTCTGACTTTGTAACTAATTGCATGTAAGTAATAAATTTGCATTCAAATTTGCAGAACTATGTAATTTTAAGAGCCATGGTAGCGCAGTGGTTAAAATGCAGAATTGCAGCCTAATTCTGCTGACTGCTGACTGCTAGCAGTTCAACAGTTCGAGTTTCACTGGCTCAAGGTTGATTCGACCTTCCATCCTTCCGAGGTTGGTAAAATGAAGACCCAGATTGTTGGGGGCAATATGCTGAATCTGTAAACCGCCTTGAGATGGATATAAAGCATTATGAAGCAGTATAGAAATCTATGTGCTATAGTTATTGCTAAGTGCTATTTTTAACTTAATATGTAGAGGTTGTGTCAAATTTCATTCATCAAAACATACAATGTGACCATGGGAATCTAAACTTTTGCTTACAACCGAACAGTAGCACAAGAAATGTTCTTATTGCACTCAAAGACATAATTAACACCTGTGTATTTGTGGTGGTGAAGAGTATCCAAAACTACAAAAAATATAATAAACCAGACCGATGATCTACAACGTACAGAATGGATGGAGAGCAGGATTGTGCAAACTATTGCATATGCATATTTTGTCTGAGCATGGATCAAGAATACACATACATGGTCTAGCAGAGATCTTGAGCAGGCATATTTGGGCAGAGTATTCCTGGGTGGAGAGTAAAGCAAAGGTCACCTCAAATAATAGAATACAGGAGAAAAGAGGGAGCAGAAAGATTGAGCAGAGAGAAGGTGGGCTGGCTAGGTAGGACATCAGGCAAGTGGATATGTCTAGCAGTGACAATGGGCAGGACGGTCTGTGCAGCAGCGGCAGGAGGGCACACACCTAAAGGAAAGGAAGGTGGGATAATTGGAAAAGGGTGGGCATTTATTTTAGGCCAGTTGGGTCATTGTTTATCCTTAGGCATCGGGGGGGTATTGTATGTGGTGGGTTTGCTACATCGTAAGCCACTCCAAATCACTTTTATAATATGGGCAGCTATACAAATCCTATAAATAACTAAAATCAGCATAGGCAAGCAAAGGAGGGTGGAGAAAGGAGCCAGGTGCATCAGCCTTTACCTTCTAGCCTTTCTAAGCTCTCTCCAGAATTTGGCTTTTCCCAGAATGGTCTGGCCAAACCTGGAAACCATGGAACAAAAGACACTTTTCATTTTCTAGAGATGAACTTCTCTAACAAGAGGTTTTGAACTCAGCATGCCTCACTACCCTTCATGCTGACTAGAGCTCTGGGGTCCAGAAGTACCAAGTGGCAAATTCCTCATCCTGGTATAAACTAATCATAAGATCACGTGACAATATACAGGTCCCTGCAAATCAGGACCAAGATATAAGCCTTGTATAAGAATAATTTACAACCCTTCCCTATGAATTTGATGTGAGCCCATTCTGAAATTTAAACGTCTTTTAATTTGGGGGCAATTTGCTGATTGACTTCCTATAAATATAGGCACTTATATCTTTCGGACATGTAATGAAAATAGAAATACAAATTGAATCAAAAAGCCGAATCATTGGACCTTGGAAGTCTTCTAGTCCAATCCCCTGCCCCAGGCAGGAGACCTTACACCATCCCCGATAAATGGCTGTCCAATCTTTTCTTTAAAACCTCCAGCGATGGAGCACCATAACTCTGGGAGGCAAGCTGTTCCATTGCTTAACTACTTCTCACCATTAAGAAATTTCTCCTAAGTTGCAAGTTGGGTCTCCTTCTGACAAGCCTCCACCCATTGCTTGTTGTCCTGCCTTCAGATTCTTTAAAGAATAAATCAACCCGTTCTTGCCTGTGATAGCCCTTCGAGTATTGGAAGATGGTTATCATATCACCCCTAAGTCTTCTCTTAGTTAGGTTACTTCCCTTAGCCGTTCCAGCCTCCAGGCCCCTTATTATCTTTGTTGCTCTTCTCTGTACTTGTTCTAGGCATCTAGAACTGGGCAGTGTATTCCAAGTATCATCTTACTAGTGCAGTATAAAGCAGTACTATGATTTCTCATGAGCTTGATACTATCTGTTGATGCAGTCCAGGACTGCATTGGCTTTTTTGGCAGCTGCAACACACTGTTGGCACCTACTTAAGTGATGGGACATCCCTCCGACAGTTACTACTGGAGCAAGGTATCACTTATTCGCTAGCTGTGTATTTGATTTTTACTGCCTAAGTGCAGGACCTTATTTTTCTGACCACTGAACTGCATCTGTTGTTGTCTAGGGCCCAATGCTCAATAACCTTCTGAATATTGAGTCTATCTTCTGAAGTGTTAGCAATTCCCCCCAGCCTGGTGTCATATGCAAATATGATGAATTCCTCTTCTATTCCCTCATCTAGATCATTTATGAAGATGTTGAAGAGAAGTGGGCCCAAGACAGAACCTTGAGGTATCCCACTGTGTTTCCCTCCATGTAGATATACAACAGTTCCATTGAGGATCACACACTGAGTGCAGTTGGTCAGTCAACTGCGAATCCATGTGGTGGTGATGGTGGTATTATCTATCCCACATTCTTCTACTTTATCAAGAATAGGGTGTGGTCTACATTATCAAATGTCTGAGGTCTAAGTATACTATAACCACAACATTTCTTTGATTCACTAATTTAGTCGCTTTATGAAAAAAGACATTGTTTGACACGGCCTGCTTTTTAGAAACCAATGCTGTGTTCATCTCTAGGTGCTTATAAATTCACAGCTTGATTATCTTTTCCAAGATTTTCTCAGGTATTGATGTTAAGCTGATTGGGTAGTGTCCTGGATCCAAAGTTCATTAACACGTTTTGTTAATTTGGCATGAGACAGTGTTCAAAATTTTTGGGCATTCATATAAATTTTAATTACTTTTCTATTATATGAAAATTCATCTGGACAATACAATTGGATTTAATGGACTGAAAAGTCCATAACTGTTTGTTACTGTTGGCTTATAATTGCCTACAGGCAGTCTTCAGTTAATGATAATTTGTTCACCGAGTGTTTGAAGTTAGGACAGTGCTGAATGAGGAGATTGACAGCCAATCCTCAAAGTTGTGGCCACTGTGATCATGTAATTGTGATTCAGGTGATTGGCAACTGGCTCATAATTTTAACAGTTGCAGTGTCCTGTAGTAGTTGTCTTGTAGTCTCTTGTGTGAACTTCCCAAAGAGGGAATTGCAATAGATCTGTGGAGATCACATAATCTTGTATAACAGGAGTCATCAATAGAACCACAGAATCAGATCTGATAATAATCTGAGATCATCTAGTCCAACTTGCATACTGAATTCAAGATCCACTACAGCATCTTTGACAGATGAATGACCGTCCGGCCTCAGTTTAAAGACCCAAGGAGAACCACAATGTCTGTCACGTTCCAGCAATAACTTCCCCCTATGTTTAACCTCCTTCCTTCTAATCTGAACTCACTTGCTATCCCTCTGGAGCAATTAAAAAGAAATCCATTCATTCTTTCTGAAAGCCTGTCAGATATTTGAAGATTGCTATCATACCTTCCTTCAGTTTCCTCTTTGGGTTAAACTTACTTAGAGCCTTCACTATTCCCCACAGAGCTTGGTTTTCAGAATTCACCATCTTGGTAACCTTCATTTGGACTTGCTTCCAGTTTGGTTTTTGAACAATAGCGCCTAGAACAGGGCACGGTATCCCAGAAGGAATCTGATCAGGAAGTAGTTCAATGGAAGGATTATTTCCTGGTCTCTATGCTTCTATTAAAGTAAATATTTTCTGAAAATATGGATTGCATTTGTTCCCCTCCTGTTATGAGGGATCACATCTGATGAGCTGTCAGTTTTAAAACTGGCAGGTAGTGGTCCACCTGAACAGATGAGGCAAGAAGCAAAAGCAGGTAAAGTAGGCTTGTATGATGCGGTCCCAATCCTAGCAGAGTGCCCTGGTCCAGGATGCACCAGCAACTTTGGAGAACATAGCAATGATGATCTGCTCAGCTACTCAGGAAGCAAGGACAACACATCTCCTTCAGCTGTATTGCATCTGGGACTATTTCAGAACCGTTGACAGGATCCTGCTGTTCATCAAAAAGAATTCTCCACCAGCCCGTGTCATTGTTTTGTTCTCTCTTTCTCGGACTCTATGACTTGGACTGGCTTGTGGAACTCTCTAGCGCAGGGGTGTCAAACTGAAGGCCTTAGGTACTTACGGTAGATCTGGCCTGCAGTGCTGGCCTGTAAATAGCAAAGAACTGGCCCATGGTGCCTCTGCTAGCAAAAACGGGGCACAGGAAGGCCGTGCATGGTCCCTCACGCCCCATTTTCGGCCTGGACAGCCTCCTGCAACACTCTGCTGGCGAAAATGGGGCACGGGCATTTTGGCCAGCAGTGTACTGCAGGAGGCATCTGTCCCGTCTGCCATCCCTCCCGGCTCCCCCTCCCCCCCCCCCCCGGCTGGCCTGTGGAGCACAACTACATTGCTGATACAGCCCTCAAAGAAATCCAGTTCTAGTGTTTGAATCCTATACTGACACGGCTCAAGCTTGTTTATTTTTGCCATCTTGCCTCTTTTCCTGAACCTGCACACCACGGGCAAATGAGAACTGCAGTTCTGGTATGGTTCCCTACAGAAGGGGAATCAACAGGGCCATTAAATTATCGAAGGAATTTGTTAGAATTCTGAGTGAAAGGATGCAAGAGGTCACCATGAACACAATTTGGGCTGTGCCATGCACTTTTATGTTAGACAGGGATATCCAGACCAAAGCTTTGCTGTTTATCAGGTTATTAAGAAATATATGAATGTGGGAAAGTTGTTGATTTACATCTGATTTACAGAAAGTGTTTGCTAAAGCAAATAAGCTTGAATTATGCAATGAATTGCATGAATTTGGAATTGAAGGTTGCTTGCTGTACATAAAAGCAGTATCTAGTGGAAGCAAAACATGCATGAGAACAAATTGTCAGTTCCCAAATGTAGCATACTGAAATATTTAGGCTAAAAAAATATGTTAAGACACAGCAATTGTCCCACCAAGTTAAGATTCAATGCTGGGCTTATTGAGAGCAAATAGGAAAGTGTTCGATGCTATTTAAGATAGTTTTATATATGTCTATTGATCTCTTCTCTTGCATACAGGTGAATATTAAAAACAAATGTTCTAATGCAAATAATTCTAGAAATTTCTTATATCGCTCAAGAAATCCTAAGTAAGTTACACAATCTCGTTTATTTTTTTCAATTACGAAGATACAAAGGAGGAAGTTTGCCGTTACATAGACTACCAAGAATTTTGTGACATGTTAAATAAATATACTATGGTATGTGCTTTTAGTCTAGCATTTGAAGAATTCTAGTGCTGGAGGCTAGAATCCAGAGGAAGGTAGTAATTAGAGCATAGATTAACTGGAAACCTTGGGTCAGCCCCTATTTCTCAGTCGATCTATTTCGCAGGCTTATTGTTTTAAGGAAAAATTGGATCTTGAATTCCTTGAGCAAAAGTGAGATACAAATCTCATGAACACATGAACAAACAAAAATTATCAGTTACAGAGCCATGGTGGAGCAGTGGTTAGAATGCAGTACTGCAGGCTACTTCTGCTGACTGCCGGCTGCCAACAGTTCAATTCTCACCGGCTCAAGATTGACTCAGCCTTCCATCCTTCCAAGGTGGGTAAAATGAAGGCCCAGATTGTTGGGGGCAATAGGCTGACTCTGTAAACCGTTTAGAGAGGGCTGTAAAGCACTGTGATAAGTCTAAGTACTATTGCTACTGCTATATTTGATATGATATGATAGACAAATATGAATACATATTCATTTCTGACAGTGCAGAAACAAACAAACTGGGATATGGAAATACCATTGAATATGCTTGTATAAGAATAAAAAGAGAAACAAATATTCTTATTAGAACTGAATTACAGACTACCTTGACAGGTAGACATATGGATGTAGCTTTTCTGTTTCAGATGACCAAGCATTTTGGATACTGTTGTAAACAAGGTAGGTACTGGCGAGCCTAGGGCAGAAAGCCGAATCATAACAACAATGATCTAAATCAAGGATAGAAAAAGTGATACTGTAGCCCAAAAGAAATTCTGTATATTTGCTATTGTTTGATGAGGAACATTCTATAGGTATGTACATCAACTAGATACAAATCTATATTCTTCCAAACTGTCTACAAAAACATAATTGGAGAACTTATCAAAAATGTTATTGAGATAATATATATATACTACATTCATATTATTGCATTACTTAATCTATAATTCTGTAATTCTGTGCCAGTATTTTTTACTTGACTTTCACATTTCCAAAACCAAAAAAATGACAAAAAAGCATTACTAAGATCTCAAATATTTAACAGAGTTTGAATATTATCATATAAATTAAAGGGATTAAAACTAAATAATCTAAATTACAGTGGTTATCCATGTTTGGGGAAAAGCCCTAGTAAAATATTGTTCTATCAATTTATTCTATAATTTGAATTTAAGACTACTAAAAATGTCATTTGGCACTTCATGTAAAGTAATGTTTACAATGAAGCTCTTTTTCATATTTCTCAAAGCATCACAGAATTTTATTTTGAATTTATGGAATTGATACATCAACATAAATGGGAACAGTTGCTTCTATTTTGTGCAATGCATACTACTGAAAGTTATAGTTATGGATTGAAAATGAATTAAAAATAAACTATAAAATAACAAACTATTATAAATAAACTATAAAATAATAAAATAAATAAATAAATTGCAAAATGCTTTAAAATACAAAGGACACGCCCACCAAAACAAAAATACAGAAGCTATCTAACTAGCTTAGAAGTGGTGGTAGGTGAGGTATTCTCACTCAGTCTTCTATGTCTATCCCATTTCAATCTCAGTTCTCCATAATGAGGCCAGTTGTAGCATAGGTTTCCTTAGTAACATCAAAACCTGGAGTGCATTTGTTAAGTGAACAGATATTTTAGATTTGACATATAATCTTGATTATACTCCTGCCTACAATTAATACTGCAGTGTTACCACTTTCCTGTCTCAGCAAATAAGAAAGTCTGATCCAAAGCATCAGAACTTTGAATGCACAACAGAACATATGGACAACAGACAAAATCTCTTGTACATGGAAGTTTCCTATTCCATATAAGGAACTGTGATTTAATCATGGCCCTTCTCTCAAATTCTCTTTGGATGGCAATGATGATTTCTTAACCTGTTTCCTATGATGGATATGTCTGGTTAGGCCTAGCATGACTAGGTTCACCAGACTGAGATCTCTCTCTAACTCAAGGTAGGATACAAATCAGCATTTGATATCTTAATGATTTATTCAGGTTAAGATATTTACCATACAAATTACTGATGACAGATTCTCTGTGAAAATATTTTAAATAATTATTTTTGAACAAAACAACACAAAATAAAATATTTGGATCAATTGGAAAGTTTATCAACTAACCTACAATATAAATTATGGAAAGCTGCAATTTTCATGATGTAAGCACACCTATTGTATATACTGTTACAATTGAGTGTCTACACATCTGTTATTTTCTTTATTATTTCAGAGAAATACTCTTTTTCTGTAGACAAGGGGAACATGAAATAGATGACACACTGGGGTCAGCAGCAACAGTTCAACAACTGATAATCTTTCTCTGTACAGGAGCTTAGAAATTACAGATGTTTTATAGTAAGGCAACTACTTCTTTCTCTTTTTAGGCGTTTGCATTGATTGTCAATCACAGTACCCAGTACATCCTAGTATACCATTTACTGGTAAAGATACAACTGTTAACTTTGTTTGGAAGTTGCATATATGACATGATGCGCCATGAAACATGGACAGCTGTGTGCAGTTTTAGTGGCCTGTGTAAAGCATGATTTACATTAGGAATGGTCCCTGGTTTATAATGCCTGAGACATTGTAAACAAATGATCAAACAAATGATGGAACTAACTATAGTTCCCAAGTTGTACCTGCTTGCAACAGAAGTCAGAAGTCTAAGTAGCAGGCACTGGTATACTTTTTATTTGCTCTAAAACGCACCATAGTTTAATGGTTCATGTGAATCAGTTACATCCTAGATGTAATTGTGCCCATGTTCAAAAGACTTTTCACTGTCTATAAGACAGAATCTAAAAATTGGTAAGCAACTAAGACTAAAGGATTGTTGGTAGCTAATTGTACAATTATCTAATACAAGTCAGATTTACTGAATGACTTTAGCCTGATCTCTTTCTCTCAGTCCAACTTAATTTTACAGGAGGTTGCAGGAAAAAGAATTGGAGAAAGGAATGTTGGGTAGGGCCCTTTGAACTGCTAGAGGAAAGATGATACCAGCTTCATGTTAGACTTTAAGATTAAGGAGAATCTGGAGAATGAATATATGAAGCCTTGCATGATCCAATGGGCAAAGAATAATGGGTATAGTATAATGCTTGAACAATGGGAAAATGTGTGGATGAAGGGCTAAAAATTTACATTAAATTTTAATTTAATTTTTTTTTAATAAAATGAGGTACGATAGTATTTAACACCAGATAAAGTGTCAAAAATATATAAAGCTATTTCAAATGTATGTTGGAAATGTAAAAAAAGGAACTTTTACCACTTTTGCTGGACATGTGAGATAGCGGGATACTACTGGGGTAAGATTCATATTTTAATACAGAAGATTCTTAAAGTGGAATATAAAAATAAAATCAGGCTTAATGGACAAAGAATTTGGGGAAAAATGGAACTTTGTTTGTTATACATGTTGACAGCAGCAAGAATGTTTTTTGTTTTTACACAAAAACAGAAAGATATCTTAATTCCCACAATGAATGACTGGTTGAAAAACAGATGGAACTAGCAGAGATGGCTAAATTGACTGCCTTAATCAAAGAAAAGAATACATCTAATTTTGTTTCTACTTGGAAACTGCTTCTGGGTTTTGTCCTTGAGACGGGGAAAAAAATGAAACTTTGACGTTGGGTTTTGCTGATTAGACAGATTTGTTATTATAGAAATGGCTAGTATAGATTAACATGCAAAAGTAAAAAAAAATGAAGTTGTAATGTTATTATCCTATTCTACTTGTGCTAAAAAGAGTCAAAAGTCTGTTACCCCACATTTTTCCCTTCCCCTTTTCCTTTCCCATTTCCCCACTATTTTAATTTTCTTTTGCATTTTATATCCTGATAAACTTAATAAAAATGTAAATGACAAAACAGGTGTCTCCTATTCACCGACTGAGCATGTCCTGCATGGAGATTTTTGAAAACAAGTATTGTTCTATGAACGTATGAAATACACCATTATTTTTTGAATGTAGCATGATTTCACTTGTATGTGTAATATTACTTGTATTTCTTTAGTGCTTGTTCCGTTTACATATCTTCACAATGAATTATACAGTATCTGAATTTTACATTCTTTTATTTTTCTTGGACACTGTCGTGCAAGAATACTGCACCGATCCCTTACTTTAGTAAAGTTAAACTACCTAATGATTTTATATATTACTTTATGATTCACTGCTTGTTAAGAAAATAAAACTGGAAATTAGTTGGACCTATTGACATTTGACAGGATTCATAAGGAAACAGTTCTAAAAACATAGTTATCTATATATCTGTCTCGATTCTGTTAACCATTTGTAGAAGAGTTAAGCTCTCCTCAGTTTCCTGATAGCTTTTATCTGGCAGAAGGAACATTCTTTAAACTCATGTCAGAGCAGCCTGAAGACAAAGAAATATGACAAACTCTAATGTTTCTAAACCTAGAACCTGTCAGAACCTATCATTTCCCCTCCCACCAACTAATCTCAATAACTATCCTTCCATCTCCCACAGCATCCAATACAACTCATGATGCTTCCAGGATAAGAAGCGAAACATCTCATTTTTCCTCCAAAAAAATCAGTCCAGTTGCCTTTTCAAAATAAAAACCACTTTTGATACTGACAAGCTGTAATTTGAAAGAACAGGCTGTAATGCTTTTGTATTTGGATATTTAAAAACTTCTCCCACGCATTCACTGAGAAGAAACACATTTAGAATAGCTGTACATATTGTCAGTTTAGCACTTTTCATTGGTTTTGGTTTTGTAAAAATAGATTAATTTCATAAAATGTTCCAGTGATAATTGATCAATAAAAAATATACAGTGCAGTATGTTTGCCAAAATGGCAGCAAAGCTTAAGAAGGATGATAAAATAGGGCGACACAACCAATACATATCCTTAGTTTCAGTACTTTAAAAGATTGAAAATGTGAGTGGTTTCTTTTGTTAATCCACTCCAAAGAACATTTAATCCAATGAGAACCCAGGAAAAAAGTTCCTTATGTAATTATTCTATACATGAAGAATGGGAACAGGTGTTTTCTAAAGCCCTTTTTAATGAAGTTCCTATAATAATGGTACTTCAGTGTTCGCCTGGACTTCTACTGCTATTAATAATAATTCTAATAATCTTTTCAATAGTTTCGTTAATTTAGAAATATTTCCTACACACTATGAGAATTTGAAGGAAGGAAACAGCAAGAACATACAGCCAGAGGGAATGGAAATACAATTGCAGATACAATCAGGAATTGCTTCACTTCCATTTTACAAACATGAAAAGGAATAACCTCTTTAAGCCTCATTAGGTTTATAGATAGGAATTGTGTCTGTTAATGTGGAAATAACTCCTATTTGAAGATTACTTTTACCATGAATACAAGCAGTTAAATACAGAAAGAAAGCAGAAAGAAAAGAGCAATATTGTGAATGGTTATTAAATATGATTCTTAGGACTAAATAGAGCTGCCATATTTGAAATGCTAAAAAGGGGGGGGGAGGGAACTATTAGGTGAAAGAGAAACTCTTAACCCTTTGCTGCCATCAAGTGATCATTCATAAATTTGCAGCCTACATTAAAAATCCCATTGAACCTTGCAATTATAGTATGCAAGCTTCTGTAAATATATGGTACAAAGAAGTGTTTTTCAGCCTCAATCTTTTAGTCTTTTGCTTTAAATGGTTAAATAATTAATTACAATTATAGTCTGGAGAAAAGATAATTAATACCTAAATTTTAAAGTTAATTGGATGATAATTAAATCAGCACTAAAATGGCTACTGAGCGGCTGGGCTAGGGTTAGAGACATACAAAAAAAATAAAAATAAAAATACGGAGAGCCACATTACACCCTTATTTGCAATAAATGTTAACTCTAAATAAGTGCAACCTGTCCATAAATATTAGTTAAACAATTATTTCAAAGAAAAATCTGATGGGTTAAAAAAACATGAAGAAAAAAATTCTCTTGGGAGAATTTTTTTTTAAAAAAAGAAATA
>JANHFL010000329.1:63555-74426 GCA_032468155.1 Oxyrhabdium leporinum
TCTATTCTATTCTATTCTATTCTACTCTACTCTACTCTACTCTACTCTACTCTACTCTACTCTACTCTACTCTACTTGATTCTATTCCATTCCATTCCATTCCATTCATTGTGAATTAGATGCCATCTTAGGAAAGAGTGTTTTGAGTTCCATATGAAGACAGGAAAATAGACAAGAATGCCAAATTAGCAGAAAACCTATCACTTTGCTCATTGTCAACAAGTATATTGATATTAAAAGGCAGTCATTCTTTTTCCAGGAGTAAGATCATTTAGCTTTACAGCCTTTTATGTGCAAATCAGAGGCACGATGGCTTAGTGGTTAAAGATGTTGAACTTGTCATCTAGAAAGCTGACTGCCTGGGTTCAAGACCCGAGCGCCGTATGACAGAGTGAGCTCCCCGTCCTTGCTCCAGCTCCTTTCCACTTGGAAGTCTGAAAGCATGCAAATGTGAGTAGATAAATAGGTACCACTTCAGTGGGAATATTACAGCATGTCATGTGCTTCGGTATATAGTCATGCTGGCCACATGACCACAGAAATGTCTTCAGACAACACAGCTAAGAAATGGAGATGAGCCCCACCCCCTAGAATCAGACACGCCTGGGTGGGGGAAGCCTTTCCCTTTATCAGGCGCAAATCAGATGCTGTGAAAAGCAGAGGTTTGAGGTGATTTGCAAAATTGGCAACTCTGCCCATATTGTGGTTTTGTGAAAGCCTCGCCAAAGTTTGAAATACAACTGAGCGATCAGTTTAATGGATCCTCTTAATAGAATCCTAACTACAAGCTGATTAATTGGGTGGGGCCTGCTTTAACTGGACAGGAAAACAAATGCAAAATGGAATTGGTGGTGAATAGAGATGGCACCTAAAGGATTTTCTTGCTCTTCACATGGGAGTGGGCAAACAGTATTTTTCCCCTACTTCAAAATGATCCTCCACCAAACATCACCCTGCTGGCTGGATGAGGAAGAGAGAAAGAAAGGGGGTGCCCTGCCTACTATTTTCCCCACAGGAGCCCTGTGGGGTAGGATGAGTTGAGAAAGAGTGACTGGCCACCCAGCTGGCTCTCAGGCTTAAATCAAGACTAGAACTCACCATCTCCTGGTTTCTAGGTCAGCACTGACATCCAAACTGGCTGTTTTTATTTATTTATTTGCTTTATTTCTATTATTTTTTATTGTGAAAGATTCCAAAATGACTTTCATTAATATAATAACATGCAACTGCACCAGGGCATATTCCAATCCTTGCCCCCCCAAAAAAGGATTACTTTCACATTGCACTTAGAATGACAGGACTGGAAATGACTCTTTAGATTGGTGTTTTTTCAAACTTGGCAACTTTAAAATGTGTGGACTTCAACTCCCAGAATTACCCAGCCAGCATGAATTCTGGGAGTTGAACTCAACATATCTTAAAGTTGCCAGGGTTTTGTTTTTTTCATTTTTTTTTGGGGGGGGGGAAGCACAGCTTTGGGTCATCAAGTCTGATCCCTGCTTAGAACAGAACTCTCAGTTTAAGATCTCCAGCCAATGTCTTGCTGATCTTCATTGAAGGTGTCCAATAAAAGGAAAGCCTTCACCTTCAGCTACGTGGACAGGGCAAGCCACTAGATAGAATATAAACTGAGAGCAAATCCCACTCCTTACTAGCACTGATGATGATACCTAATTTGGATAATGAATTGTCTGGACCAAATCAACCTGGCTCTGAGAGAACAAAGAACCCCAATCTGTCCCTAACTTGGGTCTTCCAATGATGCCCCCATAATCACTATAACTCACCTTGCTGAGAGCTTCATTCTCTTCTTGTCCTTCCTTCCACCTTTCTCAGTACTAGAGCCTTCAGCAGAGAACTAGGTCTTCACATAAAGCATTATATAAAAATATTTACCATGCTCGGTGCATTTCTTACCTTATTTCCCATGATCCCCCCCCCCCCAAGGCAGCCTGCAATGTTCTAACAATGCAATTGAAAAATTAAAAAGAACTGCACCTTAAAAGAGCATCTAAAATACACCAAGTATACAGGCAATAAATTGGCAGGGGGGGGGGAAAAGCTCCATTGCAGCTTACATGTTAATTGCCCTTAAATGCCGCTATGTGCCCTGAGTGATGCATCAAGAGAAGCATTTGTAAAAATTACAATACAGAGTAATAGAGGTTGGCTTTATGACCCTTCCCAGTGGGCTTTAGCTGCTTTCATTTAGTCTCTCTTTCCAGAGTGCTGGAAACAAGAGATGTACGTTACTGTCACCTTTCCCCAAAGGAGCTGATATAAAGATCTAGCAATTTAAGAATCAGCCTCTTGAGAGATAGAGTAAGCTGTGCACAGAATGAACTGAGCTAGCTAGTTCATTAGATGCAAACCTTGCCTCATGTGAGCTACTGAACCCTTCCTGTCTGAGGGACCCTTTTCCAAATACTGAGAATGTTAAAAATGCAACTTCATCTAGAATCACACAGTCATTTGGCTCCAGGCGAGGGTTCTCACCACATCTTGTGGCAGCGTGTTCCAGAAGGTAATTTTTAGATACTATGGGAAATTGTAATTTAGTAATTCCTTGGAGCTGCTATTAATTTACAGAATTAGATAACTGAGAGACAAAGAACCTTCTCTGTTCATGTACTATGCAGAATTAGTGGATCACACACACACAAATACATGCATGCATGTATCCTCAATTGTGGTTATGAGTCAAGGACTATCTGTAATTATATACATTAACAGCCTAAATAAACTAAACGTGAAGGGAAAAGATCCAATCTCATGCCATGCAATATTTTTTAAAATGCTGTTCCCTCAGTTGCTTTCTTCTCTTTTTAAAAATGCAACTTTTAGCCTTTGTGCACTTGTCTTGTCCTTCTAATCTCCTGTGCTACAATTCTTCTTTTCACCTTCACTGTTCAAAACTACATGTGGATTTCAAATATGCATAGTAGCCGTACGATGGCAAGCATCTTATTTCCAGCACATTTTAAAAATCATCCACATGAAGTTTGCCTTTTTCACAGTTGCCCGGAAGTAGGCTGATGTTTTTATTCCTAAAGATCTTGTAGCTACAAGTTCACACCCAAATAAATAAAGCTGTTGCAAGGCCCAATGACTGTGTTCTCACAACAACATTATTTTTCAACAATTTTGCTGGTCTGTGACCGTAAAAAAGATTGATTGATTAAGTATTCAACAATCATGTGAGCGTTGGGGAGGGGTGCCGCAATGGCCATACATTTGGGTCATGGGCCATGAGTCTTTCCGTTTAGTGCCATCGTCACTTTGAACACTGGCTGAACAAATGGACATTAAGTAAGGATGATATGAATCAGGGCAGTAGCAAGTCCAGGGGGCTTTCACACAACAGTGAAGCTTTGAGATTGAACTTTGCTTAGTTATGTTTTATTTTATATTTTGGGGGGCAAGTTATTTGTTTATTTCACATTTTTTGATAAATCCTGGCGATGTACAGCAGATTAAAATGACCAAGAAAATAATTTTACCACTCGCCATTTTTTAAATTGTTTAGTTTCTACCTCAGATAGAGGAGCAAATGAACGTTGCTTTTGTGTATCATCTAACTGTGGTTGGTTAATTTTATTTAAAGAGGCCTTTTTATTTTTATTCCGTACATTCTCTGGTTTCCTATATTGTTCTGAATAAAATTTTAAACAATCAACAATTTATATATTTTACTTCTATTGGCCTCGCTCTTTCCCTGGCATCTTTCCTCATCGCATTTTGCAGAGATTGTAAAAGTTCATCCTCAAAGCATTTATAATAAAAAGCTGATAATCCATCTGGTTCAGGCACCTTTGCTAGTTTAATCTCTTTTTTTTAATAGCTTCAGAAACTTCCCTCGTGGTGATAGGCTCATTCATAATCTGTTCCTCTGTTCCTCTGTAGTCCTCTGTAAATTTTGTTTCTTTGGATATTCATCAATTCCCTCTAAAGAGATGTCATTGCTTTATACAAATTAGAATAATATTGATAAAATGCTTTTGGTATGGCCAGATTGTCCATTAGTACAGTATCTGCCCATTGTAATTGCAATATCATTTTATTTTCTTTTTGTAATTTATGTCAATCATTGCCCTGGTTTGTTTGCTAACTCAAAGGTTTTTTGCTCTGCATAGTTCATTTTTATTTCCCTTTCTCTTGTTAACATACTAGGTAACTGTCATTGTAAAAACTTAATTTGCTGAGAAATACTTATCTATACATTTAATTCCTCTTTTTGCTTTATCTTATCCAAAACAGCTTGTGTTTTCTCTTGCCCCCTTTTAAATTCACCATTATGTTGTATTATAAAATAAACTGTGATAAAAAGTTTTACTAGTATCCCAAGCCATTTTTAAACCAGTGTCTTTATTTAAAACATTTTCAAAAAAAAAATAGTTTTTACAATCCCCCATGATTTCTTATTTCTCTAACAATATATCATTTAGTCTCCATCTAAAAGAATTGGATTTCATTTTATAAACCAAAACTCACAGGATTATAACCTGGAAAAGTCTTTGGTAATATCTCTAGAAATCTTAGTAGCCAAATTCTTTGAAATTTGTATCGTATCTATTCTTGAAAAGGATCTGTCAGAAAAGTAGATGTACTCTCTTGAATTGCCATTTTTCTCTCTCCTGATGCCTATGAGCCCTAAATGGTGTCCTAAATGGTACTTCATAATTACAGTCAAAATCACACTCTGGCTCATTCTACTTTTATCTTTTGTGCCGTGTGACTAATCTTGGTCTCTATCTGCTGCTAACACAGCAATGCAAGTCGAAGAGGACTTCCAGATCTCCTTCAAGGGAAGTCCCACCCTAATCAGATCACTGCCAAACTGATGTTCTAATCTTAGTTCTTTATTAGTAAAAAGCAGTTTGGTGGAATTTCCTATTGGGTTCCCTTAGAGTTTTCCTACACTGTTCAGGGTTACCGTAACATCGCTTGTTCATCCTGGGTGGCAGTGGCCAACTGAGTGTTATCTCTATACTAATGGCATTTCACCCCAAATCAATGGAGTTCAAAGATTTCATCTAGAAGTTTTTTATTTTTTTTATTTATTTTTACATTTATATACCGCCCCATTCCGAAGACTCGGGGCGGTTTACAG
Source organism: Oxyrhabdium leporinum (assembly GCA_032468155.1). Taxonomy (NCBI): domain Eukaryota; kingdom Metazoa; phylum Chordata; class Lepidosauria; order Squamata; family Cyclocoridae; genus Oxyrhabdium; species Oxyrhabdium leporinum. The sequence goes on from JANHFL010000329.1 coordinate 68,666, forward strand.
CTTATAAGCAATATAATATAATCTTCACTTATAGATGGCAATGACTAATGGAGTAAAAGCCACAGGGAGTCCTTTACCTTTTGTTTTACAACAACTATATATGGTAAAGCAGATGGGGGGATTTAGTTGACTTTGCACATGCTCAGAAGCTAAGCAGAGTTGCTAAGGGTTACGGTTAGAAATTCTGCATATAGCCCTACAGAACAGTGCACAATCCACATGTGCTTTTGTGCTTAACTTCTATTAGTAAAAAGGAAACTTTATTCAGAGAAAAGGATATAAGAGAGTATTCCATAAATGCAACTACAAACTTAAAAACACTGCCATCTACTGGTTGGATACTTTTGTACTTGCTGCAAAAAATACATGAACAATGTATCCCAACAGTTTACTTTTCTATAATCTTAATGTGGCTTCCAGCAACCACACAGAGGAAGTTACTTTGTCTTGATACCTGATACTTACAATCCTTTTTGAAACACTGCCTTCTGCCATCTTCAGGTAATATGGCCAGATTATTTTTAAACCACTGAAAACTACATTTCAGTCTAATTCTGTCTCCTTTTTTATGTCAATGGACAAAGAAACTGTCTACTAAAATAAGGGCTGTTTTGCTATCATTTTCTTAGCTTATTTCTAAAGATTCTGATTCAGTTTATTATGATTCTATGTTCTATTGAACATAGCATAAATTGTTTTAAATGTGCATAGTATTATGATGTATGTCTCTAACTGGCTCTTTCCCTATCACTTGCAGGTCCTGCTTTCCTGGACAATTCTGCATGACTAAGAAGCATTACTGAGCATGTACGTCAGTCTTGTTCTGCTTCTTTTATACTACCAACACTGTTTTATAGGTGTTTCTACCACTTGCTGAGACTGATTCACCTTTGGGGGGAACAACGTCCAATACGAACTCTTGCTTCCAACAGATTCCGCCCTCCCTTTTATTTCTTAGTATTTTGTATCTGCTACCGTCGCAGCCTTTGCTATTATTTAATCACCTGTTTCTTAGGTTTCTGCATGAATAGGTCCAGGATGTTTTCTTGGAAAAAAGCAGAACCACGCTTTCAGGAATATTTCTCAATTTCCTAATCTTGACTACAGTCCTCACATTCTCTGGCAGTCTGCCATTCAAAGACTTACTGGGTCCAACTCTACTTAGCTTCTGAGCATGTGCAAAGTCAACTAAATCCCCCATCTGCTTTACCAAATATAGTTTACTTATGAGGCACATAATGATTGGTAATGATCGTATAAAGGGATAGGCTCATGTAACATTCTTTGCTTTATTCTTTTCTTTTTTGACTTCCTAGTATATATCTATGAGAAAATAAGTGTTAAATAAAGGTAGCAGAAATTGTATTCCAACCTGTTCTTTCTTCCCAGGCTGTTGGATAAACAAATATTGAGAGTTCACTATTTCATGAGCACCTTCAAATAGTTTATATTTAAAATTCAAATATGGGTTCAATTTTTTATTACATTTATGAATAGTATTCTAACATAATGGCAATCATTTGATAAAGATTTAGGAAGTTCATTCTATATTGTAATTTCCTAACAGTGAAGTTTCATTATTATAGTGAAGTAAAAATAGAATGTGCTTCCTAATTTTGGAAATGGAAAAATGTAGCTATTAAAACAACCTGAATTTGAATTCATATTTTCTTTTGATTTTTTATTTTATATATGTGCATGTTTATATATATGTGTGTATATATATGTGTGTGTGTATGTGTAGATATCCACACTCACATTTATGGTCCTATAAGCACACTTAATTTGTTTTATAATACATCAGACATAACCTAACTATTATCTAAAATTATTTTATACAGTCTCAACAAGGAAAGTGAAGATTATAATAATTAATTTTGATTCATTTTTCCACCTTTAAGTAAAGTGGGGTATGAGAAAGTTGAGGGCATCTAGGAAACACAATCTAAAACTTTGATTTAAGACACAAGTACTAAGGCTGGAAGTTCAAACAGCACACTAATAATGTGATTACTTAAAATTAATTTGAAAAAAGTATGTTGGACAAATGGTTAAATTAGAAAAAGGGAAATTTTCTAATGTTTCAAAATTTAAAACTGTACTGCTATGTATCATTGAATTAAATGAAAATTACTCCTAAGAAAGAACTTATAGGGCTGCAGTGTTAAATAGCTTTATAGTAGTTTCAAATGAAGTATGTTTATTGCTTACTTTTTCTGCAAATATTAAGATAACATTTCTGGGAAAAACTGATAAAAAGTTTTTTTACAACACAGCGAAAAAGAAAAGGTAGGCATACCACTATGAAACTTCAAAATACTAATGAAGTTAAATTGCTTTTTTCAATAATTTGTCACACAATAATGCTCGCATTATAAAATATACCTTAAAAAAAGCAAAAGCACACTGGACTTCATGATATAAGTGCATTTTGCAGTAGCACTGGTATTGCAAATGATGATGCATCTAAGTAGCCGGGTTTTATTTCTTTTTTTTTTAAAATAAATGTCAAATGTTTTAACAATTCGAGCAAAAATTCAAAATAACCATATATATCTAATTTATATTTTAATTCTCAAAACAAAGAAAGGTAGAGAATACTATTTAAAAGAGATCAATAAATAAGTTTGAAACCTACCAATACTGGTGGCAGGTGTCATGCACAAAACTGACCCTGTGTCATGCAATGGTAGGTGAAAAAAAGGTGAATAAAGGGAAGAAACAGGTTAGCTGTTTAGAGTTAACATTCGAAGATTCAAGCATCCCAAGGAAAAACCAAAGTGAGTTAAATAGAAATTCAAAAAGACTATTCATAGCTTCATTGCTATTCTAAAACATTTCATTTCTATGTACAAAATCTGTATATGCATACATACATCAAAAGAAATTATTTACTACTGTCAATCAAAAGAAATTATTTACTACTTCAATGATCAGATGTTATCAGTATAATATGTTATGGATCATAATCTGTACAGCGAACATTTCCTTTAGTATTGAACAATGGGACATTCTCATTAAAAAGAATTCAGTTTGAATAGAATATATAACAATAACTGTTTTACAATGTGATCTCTACTCCTGCCAGCCTGGTGTCATCTGCAAATGTATATGAGTTCCTCCTCTATTCCCTCATCTAAGTCATTTATGAAGATATTGAAGGATACTGGGCCTAAGATAAAACCTTGGGGTACCCACTGCTTAGTTCCCTCCATGTAGAGGTAATTCCATTAAGGACTACACATTGAGTGTCGTTTGTCAGCCAGTTACAAACCCATCTGGTGGGGATACTGTCTATCCCACTGTTTTCTAACTTACTAAGAAGAAGGTTGTGATCTACTTTGTCAAATGTATTACTGAAATCCAAGAATACTATGTCCACAGCATTTCACTGGTCCACTCATTTAGTTACTTTGCTGAAGAATGAAATGAGATTTGTTTGGCATGATCTGTTTTTGACAATCTCCGTTGGCTTTTGATTATAACTTTGCTTGCTTCTAGGTGTTCACAAATCTGTAGCTTGATTATCTTTTCCAGGATCTTCCTAGGTATTGATGTCAGGCTGATTGGTCTGTAGTTTTCTGGATCCATTCCCCTCCCACCTTTTTTTTTGAAGATGGGAATCACATCAGCTCTTTTCCAATTCTTCGGTAGTTCCCCAATGCTTCAGAATCTTTCAAAGACATGGTTCAAAGTTTGCAAGATCACGTCTGCCAGCTCCTCCAGAACTCTAGGATGTAATCCATCTGGTTCTGGTGACTTGATCTCATCTAGGGTGGACAGGTGTTCTCTTATAATTTTCTTGCGTATTTTAATTTGTACTCCTAGTCTGTCTTTTACAATTCTGTTCTTGGTAGAGGTTGGGCTATTTTTTTTCCTTTTGCATGAAAACAGATGCAAAGAATGAATTAAGCAGCTCTGTTTTCTCACTGTTATCCATCACTTCCTTGCTGTTTAGAGGACCCATTGTTTCCTTGACCTTCTTCTTGTTTTTTTTACATGTTGTAAGAAACTTTTAAAAATTATCTTTGATTTTTGTTGCAAATCATAGTTCATTCTGAACCTTAGTGTTCCTGACTTTGCAGATTCAGGCTATATGCTGGCATTCTGCCTTAGTCCCTCTTTCCATTTTTTATACCAATCCTTTTTTGTCTTAAGCACCTTAATATTAAGCACCATTCAAATCAACAAAACTCATAGGTATGAAACAACTATGCACCAAAATGTGTATGTGCGTACAGCATTGCTAAAACGTTTTTCTAAAATAGTCTGCTCATTAACACTGGTTCATTTGGGGCATAGTGTCAAACGGTAGGTTACAGTTTACCATTATCTCCATAAGAAATGGTGAGTTTCATATTCACATGTTGTTCTCTTAATAGCTAGTTTTCTTTTAAGGTCCCTTTTATGTTACAAATAAGATCAGATCAGAATTTGATGGATGGATACCTATGAGTTATTGTAACAAAGCAACCTGTGTACATTTTTATCTATGAATCATTGTTTTAATATATGCAACAGACACATAACCATGGGCAGACAACTGATTCTGCATTGATTTTTTCTTTAAAAAAATGAGATTTTTTTAAAATGCCTCCATTGGAGCATAAGGGAAGGAAAATGATGTTTGCTGGGAAGGGAAATCATGGGACAGATTAACATTAGGCAAATAATTTTCAAAAACTGTTAAAATCCTTCTAGCAAATATTAAAATGGCAGACAGAAGCAAGAAAAAGAATGAAGATAAGAGTAAGACATGTAATCTAATGTTACAGTGATAGAAGATTCTTGTTATCTTATTCTATGCTATTGCCAGATTTCATGGCCTTTGTGAAACTGTCTCATATGCAATAGTGCATGGGCCTCAAGTTACTATCAAAGGTGATAGTACCGTAGATTGACAGTGTAACAGATATGAAACAGAATTTTTACTCTGAAAAGAAATAAAAGAGTAGTCTTCTGTACATATCAGAAACAGAGAAGGAGAGGATAATTGTTTAGAGGAAAAACAGAATAGGAAGCAGAAGCATAATATACAGATAGTCCTCAACTTACAACAGTTCATTTAGTGACTGTTCAAAGTTACAACGGCACTGAATAAAGTGATTTATGACCATTTTTCACAACTGCAATCTTTGCAATTTCAGGTGATCAAAATTCAGATGCTTGGCACCTGGTTCCTATTTGTGGCGGTTGCTGTGTCCCGAGATCATGTGATCACCATTTGCAATCTTATGACAACGGGGAAACTAGATCACTTAACAACCGGGCTACTTATTTAACAACTTCAGTGTTTCATTTAACAATTGTGGCAAGAAATGCCATAAAATGGGGCAAAACTCACTTAAAAAGTATCTCACTTAACAGAAATTTTGGGCTCAATTGTAAGTCGAGGACTACTTGTACTCTGCTTTGGGTTGTAGAAAATAAAGGCAGGATATAGTAACAACCACAAAAGCAATGTATTCCTAGTAAATCTTAATATATTTACTATGTCCTTCTGAGTTCTTCTAAGTCCTTAAAATATCTATATAGATATTTTAAGAAAAACATTTTCCATATAGAAAATATCTGTATAGAACACATATAGTTCTTCAAAGATGCCAAAGAACTGAGACAAGACTCAAAGGTGCTTTTCCAGGAGGCAACTGGACTTTATTGTTTTTTCTTTGAAGACGTTTTGCTTCTCATCCAAAAAAACTTCTTCAGCTCTGACTGGATGGTGTGGAATGGAAGGATTTATATTCCTTGCAGACTAAAT
>JANHFL010000329.1:77771-89266 GCA_032468155.1 Oxyrhabdium leporinum
ATATACCTCAGAATATTGCCCCCACAATCCGGGTCCTCATTTTACCTACCTCGGAAGGATGGAAGGCTGAGTCAATACTGAAACACTGATATCATGTCACCCCTCCTCCTTCTTTTCACTAGACTAGACATACCCAATTCCTACAACTGTTCTTCATACATTTTAGCCTCCAGCCCTCTCATCTTTGTTACTTTCTCTGTACTCTAGTCTCAACATCCCTTTTATATTATGGTGACCAAAACTGGATGCAGTATTCCAAGACTGGTCTCACTCAGGCATTATAAAATGGTACTAACAATTCATGCCATCTTGGTTCTATCCTTCTGTTAATTCAGCCTAGGATTACATTGGTTTTTTTGGCGGCTACAACACACTGCTGGATCATATTTAAATGATTGTCCACTAGAACTCCAAGATCCCTCTGACAGTTACTGCTCTTGAGCCAGGTTTCACCTAATCTGTACCTGTATATTTGGTTTTTCTTGCCTAAGTGTAAAACATTACTTTTCTCTACATTGAATTTCATTTCATTTCAGGCCCAATGTTCAAGACTGTCAAGATCCACCTGGCTCTTGAACCTGTCTTCTGGGATGTTGGCTACTCCTGTCAGTTTGGTGTCGTCTGCAAATTTGATAAGTTCCCCTGTATTCCCTCATCTAAACCATTTATGAAGATACTGAAGAATACTGGGTTTAAAACAGAATGGTGGGGTACCCCCACTGCTTACTTCCCTCCATGTAGATGTAGTTCTATTAAGGACTACACATTGAGTGCAGTTAGTGAGCCAGTTACAAATACATCTGGTGGTGATGCTGACTATCCCACATTTTTCTAACTTACTAATAAACTCTCATATTCTGAATGTTGCAAAGATGATGGAGAGTTCTAATTGAGTTTTGTTCTCTTCCAACAGGGATATCCGCAATGCTAATCTCAGAACTCACTCCTCAATAATTCAAATGGCTACTAATCCGGATTTGTTTGCTTAAAATGTCTAGTATTGATATATTATAGATGTATTTTCAGTATTGGCACAAATGGTTTTGTTTTCAGCCAAACTGTAAGCTAGCTATGCAAAACAACACCACACCATAAAAAAATGCTGTGTTGGATCAGACCAAGGATCATCTAGTTCAATACTCTGTTCCCACAGTGACCAATCAAATGCCTACGGGGACCCCACAAGGAGGTCAGGAGAGCATTAAAACCTCCTGATAGTTGTTCCCTAGCAACTGGTCTCTAGAGGCTTACAGCTATTGAGTACTCTAGAGTCATAAAGCCTAGTAGCTCTCATTTTATCCTTAGAACTTTAAACACTTTTTAATCCAAATTGTCACATCATTGCATTTTACGGCAACAAATTCTAAAATTTAACTACCCACCGACATGATTAAAATGATTTCAGCAAGGTATCAAGCAAAGAGAACTTTTCTAACTTTAGATGATGATGAACGGAGTCCTCACACAAAACAAAAATCTGGTTCTTAACTAAAGCAGTGTTTTTAAACTCACACCTGTCAATTCCTATATCGAAACATTAAATGCTCCTTCTTGTTCAACAAATTCATGCAAAATTATGTTGGTTCATAGATTTTTATTTATGCTTGATCGTTTTTATGTTTTGCTATGTTGTATCAAATTATGTTCGATCATATCAATCTATTCTAGATTTCTATTTAAAAAGAGGCAGATGTTTGAGTTCTGATCCCTAAAAGCAGGTATCAATAAATATCATATTGATTATGGACAAATTGGACAGTCATTTGTCTGGAATGGCATAGGGTCTCCTGCTCGAGCAGGGAGTTGGACTAAAAGACTTCCAAAGCCCCTTCCAATTCTGTTATTCTATGTTCTACAATTCTGGTAGATTTAAGAGCATTTTGGAGGCTTGCAAGAAGCTACAAAATATATTAGCTGTTTTTCTAACAATATTTTGTATGATGGCTCAATGTACAATCTGCAGTCTACATCTACTATATAAAGTAACTACATTTGTTTTATTACTTGCCCTGCGGCAAGAATGAGGACAGATTTTTGTACTAAGGATACTTCACTTCCTCCTTACCTGAACATTCTGCTTGTGTTACCTAATATACTGAAGATAATTTGCTCTCATCAACCAACTAAATTACCATAAAGGGTCTACTTATAGAAAGGACATTCTCAGGGTAAAACAGCTCTTTCATCACTTCTAAACTAAAAGAAGCTATTTTTGTAAAGATATTGTAAAGTAGAAATGTCATGATCATTAAATTGATATTCCTACAAGGTTTTAGGATGATATAGAAAGCTATCTGTTTAGGACTGTTTGTTTGAAAACATAGCAATACAATGACATTTTTTTTTATAAAGCCAAAAGATAGACACAAACAGCATAATATTCCTTCCTGGGACCGTGAGTAGATGTCACAAATAATGATTGGAGTTTACAAAAACTCCAATGGGTGACAAAGTGATATTTCCTTTTTGGAAAAAGGAAGAAATATAAATGGTAGACTCAAAAGATTATCCTAGCAGAACCATCCAAGATCATCATTATAAGGTACAGTGAGTGATTGGGCAAAATTTCTTGCCCAGGTTTCCTTCCAGGGATTCAGCCTATGCAGAGAACACCTATCAACCTATCGCAAACCATATCTCTACCTAAACTCTTTTTCAAATTATTTTCAAAAACAAGACACCCGGTATTTTGCCCTCAATTTAAAAGACATGCGTACAAATGAATTCATCTTTCCTTTCTCCCTAATGTTTTAATCACTACAGTCACCATCTAAGACACTATGACTCCAGTTGGCGCAGCCAACATGCAAATTTAATAAATAAAGACCTACCTAGAAAACTGTATCAGATATTTTCTAAACCACCATGTGAACTTAAAGGTGTATGTAATTAGCAGACCAAATGTCAAGGCATTCAAGTGAAAACCAAGTTAATCTTTAGAAATAAGAGCCTGTACTAAACATGAGGGAAAATGCTGAAGAAACAAGGACAGTTAGAACTTGAACTCGACTGCATTCCAGGAAGATACTCCCTGTGCTGAAATTAGTGAGTAAAATAGATTTGCTGGGTTGCTAACTCGTAACAAAAATCCATCTTAAAAGTAGCCACCAGCTCAAGGACTTAAAGGACCCCGTTCCTCTTGCACTTACCATGACTGTAGCAGCTGCCTGGGCTACCACTGCCGCTTGGTTTGTCTGATGCTGAGCTGCTTTGATTTTGGCCTGCAAGTGAGCAGGAGGATGAAAATATTTGCATTTTTCCCTCAGGCAACGCCCTTTTATGTAATCCATACAAACAGTTACAGTGTTGTCATTTGTATCAATCATTGTGCTGTCAGCAGGATGTGCAAAGCGACAATCGGTTTCGCCCCGTGCACAGTTTCCTCGCTGGAATTCCCGGCAAACCTGGGGTACAAAACAAATATTTATTATGCACGTGAGGGTAATTACACACCAAGCACAGGAAAGAATTTAAAAGGCAATTTTTGAACTGTGCCCAAATAACCTCTGAAAATCGTTAAAACCTTTAATCTCGGTCTATAGCAGGGCTGTCAAACTCGCGGCCTGCGGGCTGGATGCGTCACATGCTGGCCACGCCCATGCCCGGTTTAGCGAAGGGGGGAAAAGTTCCGATACGTCATGTGACGCCGTCGTGACGACCTGACTTTGACACCCCTGGTCTGTAACATGGGCTTTGCCATTGCATAAATTCTGCATGGATCTTGAATCCATTTGAGTCCTTGATCTCTCAGTGACTTTTAATATTATCAACTGTGGTATCCTTCTGGACTAACTCGGGGGTTAGAAAGGAGGATGTGGTGTTATGGTGCTTCTCCTTTCTAATGGATACATTCCATTCAGTGTTGACAGAGGAGACAAGTTTAGCCCTAAACCTCTACTTTTTGAGGTTCCATAAAGCTCCGCCCTCTCCCCACTCCTTTCTATATGAAACTGGTGGGTGAAGTCATCGGATGCCATGGAGCTAGGTACCATTAGTATATTGATAATACCCAGTTGTATATCTCAACTTCTGACTGACAGAACTCAAGAAACAAGCTCAGATTTTCCATATGTAAAGGTCACCTCTCTGAGAATGGAGAACACAAAAGGTAGCAATGGACTACAATTAATTGAGCTTAATGTTTTTCCCTTTAGTTTATTATCTCTGTTTCCAAATTAATGTTAACTACAAATTACATACAAGATTACAATTGCTGCACAAACAATATAAAAGTCTGAAGAGATGATTTGTTCCAAACGTGATTCAGGTGACCACTTTAACTGAATTTCTAACCTTTCAGAGCTCTTCTATTCATGTACAGAAGTCACTCATCTTAAACTAAAGCAGCCAGTCAAGATAAACAAGACCTGTGCTGATGTTTCATGAGGTGGAAGATCTTCTTTCCTTCTAGTGCAGCGGTGTCAAACTGAATTTCATTGACAGCCACATCAGCGTTGTGTTTGACCTCGGGGGGGCGGGGTGTGTGTGGCCAGGGTGAGCGTGGCCAGCTTGAGGTCACTCATGTCAGGGGTGCCTGCAGTGGCCCAAACGCTCTGCCAGTGAAAACGGGCTCCCGAGCTCCATTTTTGGCCACAATGGCCTCCTGCAGCTCTCTGCCAGCACAAACAGAACTCCATTTTTACTGGCAGGGGGCTGCAGGAGGCCATCACAGCCGAAATGCGGCCCTCCCAAGCTCCATTTTCGCTGGAGAAGCGCCATGGGCCGGTCCTTTGCTGTTTCCAGGGCGGCCCCATGGGCCAGACCTAAGCACTCTGTGAGTCAAATCTGGCCTGCAGGCCTTCAGCTTGACACTCCAGTTCTAGTGCTATGTGAAATGTATCAAAACAAAGCTTTGCATAGCCATGATAATGAACTCTGCACTTCTTCATTACAGCACAATTATGACACCAAAGATCAGAACAAAGGATCTGCATTGCTTATGCTAAGTAGCCAACTGAAATGAAATAGCATTTTCTGTATATTTAAACAGTCACTGTGTTTATTCACAATCCTATATGACCAAATACCAAATACTGCATGTATCAGAAGAATGATGCTCACGATACCTCCAGTTTATCTGTCTTGAGAAGTTTCTGTGATGTAGTTGATCCAGAGACAGAGACAGGATTTCCAGGAACAATTACAGATTGTGTGGGAACAATTTCTGTAGGAACCAATCCAACCCCAGAAGTAACTGGAGTTAAATATGGTGCAAAGTTTAGTGCTGGATTAGATCCTATTGTTGGTCCTACTGGAAATGATGGCTGAAAGAGAGAATAAAAATGATAAATAAGCATATAGAAATGAAAAATAAACACACGTTCTGTGACAAATTCAATATCAAAGTTCACTGATTTATGTTAGCAGAGTCCACACACGTGCTAAATTGAAATAACCCATATTTTGACTTAATAGAATGTATCAACTAGATCTAGATCAGGGATGTCAAACTCAAGGCCCATGGGCCAGATCCAGCCCCCAGGATGCTTAAAACTGGCCCGTGGGCCACCCTGGCAACAATGAATGGCCAGCCCCTGGTGCCTCTACCAGTGAAAATGGAGCTCGGGAGGGTTGCGTGCGCCCCCCCCAGGCCCTATTTTCAGCTGTGACGGCCTCCTGCAGCCCTCTGCCAGCAAAAATGGAGGTCTCCCAGGCCCCATTTTCGTCCGTGATGGCCTTGTGCAGCCCTCTGCCAGCAAAAGCATGCATCCCCCCCAAATTCCATTTTTGCTGATAGAGGGCTGCACAAGGCCGTCACGGCCACACCCGCCCCTGTGGCCCTCCCCAAGGACAAACACAACCCTGATGCGACCCTCAATGAAATCGAGTTTGACACCCCGGTCTAGATATTTGTGCCTTTCTTAACAAATTAAACTGAGTGTCATGTTTTAATTTTGATGAACTAGTTCCAAAGGATTCTGAAACAGGCATTATCCAGAAAAGGTAAAATTTGTGACTCAACATGAAAGCTTTGGAGCCATGTTCATCTTTGAGGGAATTAATGTACACTGCACGCATATAAATTAAAAATAGAGAAAGGATGCTTAACTAACCAAGGAATGGCCACATAAGTTTACTGAAACAAAATTAATTTAGTGATAAAGAAGCATGTCTTGCTAATGCAAAGAGGACAGTTGAGGACATACCTTGGTATGACCTGCTGGAAATAAAACAAAACTATAATTTAATATGCATGATTATGCTACATGTTGTTCTTCTAACAAGGATGAAACAATTTATACATTAAGGTCCCTTCTGGTGTTATTCAGCACCAAAACATTTGATGTGAGATAAATTTTAAACATACATGAATTACTGCTTAAATGAAAACTGTGCTTTCCCCGAAGTTTAGATTTAAGTCTTCCTTAAAGGAGAAAAAGCATTTGAAAAACATTAAGTTTCTGATCCACACAGTATACAAATAAAGTGTGTGTGTGTGAGAGAGAGAGAGAGGAGGGGGGGAGAGGGAGGGTGGGCAAGCGCTCATATGCGTCTTCAAGTCATTATGGACTTCTGGTGATTGCCTGGAAAGTCGCCAGTTTTCCTGGCAATGTCATCCAGCTGATTTCATGCCTAAAGCCATATTAAAACTCCTGGTTTCTTGCTTAATACCTTAGCCACTACCCCAAATTTCTTACTATTTTTACTTTCAATGATTTCTATATTTCAAAAAGTTTCTGGGTCACTTTAAGATTTTCACATCACAGGCTACATTTTCATATCTAAATATTCACCAATCTCCATAAATGAATTAGAAGGGTATGCAAATACTACATATTTATAAATATATGTATATATGTGATAAGCAAATTAATATATAAATTATTCAGCTTAACTGAATCTCACTATGTTTTTCTTTTCCAGAATAAACTGGCTTGCCCCCAAAATGCAAGAAGTTCAACAGCTGCAATAAGATTACAAACAGAAAAGGTTCATAAAAATGATTTATACATTTTTACTGGACAATATTTGATGACAGCATATTGTAATTTATAAATTAAAATTATAATAAATTTATAATGATAGTCAGATATCAACTATGAAGAATAAAGCATTGGGTTGGCATTTCATTAAAAATACTGACCATTGGCTGAAGAGGTGCTCCTGGGAATATAAATTGCATCTGCTGAGCCAGCATTGCTGCTGCGGTTTTCTGTTGGATCAGGTTGTTCCTGCCATTAATTTCTAGCTGAGTTTTCAAATGTGTTGGTGGATGAAGATATTTGCAGTTCTCCCTCGTGCAACGGCCCTGAAAACATTGCAAAATGATCCATTTTGGGAAATTTTATAATGATCTGTTATTGTAAAGCAGCTATTTCATATCCTCAAAAAAAGCCTTTGGTATAAATCAAATAGCATATTGGACTGAATTGCTCTGTTGACATTTCTCTGAGGCATTACTCATCTGTTATAATTGCATTATGTACTTTACCAAAATTAGGTGGAAAGTATTCCCATATCTTTTCTTTAGTAATGCCCTGTAGATATAAAATATTGCAAAATAATATTCATCATATTTGATGAAGTTTCTAATGTATGCTATAAAGAGGAAGGACAGATATAGAATAGGAATGCACTAAGGCAGATTCAAATCCTTTTCCATTGTCTTTCAAAAGTTTATATGTAGGCATAAAGATGAATGAGAATAGAACTGCATTTTCAACCCCATTTGAAGGGCTTTATGAAAAGTAAATTTCTGAAGCTGATCATCCAAATCTGTGGTGCTCACACATTCCAAAACCTATCCCGGAACAATTGTATTTTTAGTAGTATAGTGTATAGTATGGTAGGGTAGGGTAGGGTATGGTAGTATAAGTATAGAAGGGAAGGGGAAGAGGAAGGGGAGGAAAAGATAAAAATGCAGGAAAGAAAAAGGAATGAAAAGTAAAGGATAAGAATGACTTCTAACTTTCTTTGGTACAAATATACCACTTCCCCAAAAATACAACCTAACCTGAAAGTAAATCCTAGCTTGATTTTTACACGTGCGCCCAATATAAGTCTTCCCCCCCCAAATAAGCCCTAATTAAGATTGCGCCTGTCAAGTCTGAATTTGGTTAGATGGTGGATTGGATTATGCAGGTGAATTCAGCTTCACACACTAGAGAGCGAAAGAGGGGAGAACTGAGGTGGATTGAGTTGCCAGCCATAACAACATACCTGGTCAATGAGTCAGCCGCATTCCAATAACAACTAACCAGAGGAGGGAGGAGAGAAATCTGCAAGCAACCAGTTCACATCCCTGTTGGATAATGTGACTTATTGTTTTGGAAAATTGAGAAAATCTTAGTTATAGTGATGTGGAAAGCCCGGGAACTTTAGTACTGGCTTTACACTAGTTAGTGCCAAGATGGTGTATCTTAATAAAATTGTTCTTTGAGGAATTGAAATGCCTTGGAGTTCAATGTATAATGGTCACATTACTTGGAACTTGACAGCGGCCACTCCAGAGTTCATGGGTAAAAGTTAAGCTAGGGTGGGGATGGGGGGTGAAGCTGCCCTACTACTTACCTTTGGACAGTTGTAGCCAGGCCTCACACACGACACGACACCTGCCTTGCCGGCCCATTTCTTCTGCAGCCGGCAAGGCTGGCAAGCCTTTCCTGAAGGCCTCTGTAGCTCATAACAAAGCTCCGGATCGATCTGGAGTTCTGTTATCGGCTGCAGAGGCCTTGCTGGCTGCAGAAGAAGTTCCTAAAGACCTCTGACAGAGAAAATGAGGCCGGGGGTGAGTGAGGTTAGTCAGTGGGTAACATCCCCCCAAAATAAGACCTGGTGCTTTTTTGGGTGGCAGAAAAATATATAAGACAGGGTCTTATTTTCGGGGAAACATGGTACATTTATCAAACACTCACTTTAAAATAATTATAATTCACACTAGTTCTATAATCCCATATAGTTCTTATCAAGTCTCAAAATCACAATTTCATTTCTTTCATTTTATTGCAAAAAGTCCAAAAGTGGTTTCTTGATAGAAACAAAATTGACAAGTCTTTTCTTTAAACATAGCTGTCAGTTTCCACCATTTCTAACAATTCCATCGGCTTAACCATCTGACTGTAAGTCCTTCCATTTTTGTGTACAGATAGTCCTCGAGGTATGACCACAATTGAGCCCAAAATTTATGTTGCTAAATAAAACATTTAAGTGAGTTTTCCCCCTTTCTATGACCTTTCTTGCCACAGTTGTTAAGTGAACCACAGCAGTTGTTAAGTTAGTAACACGATTGTTAAGTGAAGTTGCTTATCCCATTGACTTTGCTTGTCAGAAGGTTACAAAAACTGATCACATGACCCCAGGGCACTGCAATTATTATAAATATTAGTCAGTTCCCAAGCATCTGAATTTTGATCATCTCATCATGGGGATGCTGCAACAGTTTAAGTGTGAAAAGCAGTCATGTCACTTTTTCCAATGCCACTGTAACTTTGAATGCTCACTAAATGAACTGAACTGCTGTAAGTAGAGGACTTCCTGGATATACAAGTCTCATTACTATCAAGTACAAAAATAAAAATTCCATAAGATTTTTCAATCTGTTTGTCCATTAACTCCAAAAGGAAAGTCTCTAGTTTCAACTGTACATTTCCTTTTAATATCTTCTGAATCAAAATATATATTTGATCCCAACATTTTCCAGTTTTCTGACTTGTTCACCAAAGATAAGAGTGTACCCTCAGTGTCATTACATTTACAACAAATATTTAAAATCCAATTATACATGTGCAGTCCTTGGTCCTGTCTGACCTTGCTGTTGTTTTCTTGCATGTATGTTTTTAGCCAACTAGATAGCATCATCAGTTCTAGAATGGAGTGGGGTTTGCTCTCTGTTTATATACAAATTCCTTGCCCTGTCAGTGTTGGTGGGAATTTGTTTTCTTCTTGTTACTTCCTTGATTAATCTGTTGTTTACTGTTTGTTTGTATCAGTTGATAGTTCCTTGATTGGGATATTGATTAACTGCTTGATTGTTGGTCTAATATTAATCCTGGTGGTAATTTCTGTTTATCTGGTTGTGGATTGCTGGTGAGGTTTATACATTTTAGCGCTAATATGGTCAACATTTCTACACAGTGCCACATCAAATTCAGTCTTACCATTTTCAAACTCATAGTGCTTTTTATCAGATTTTAACCTTTCCATTAACTGAACACAAGAAAACTAATAGCATTTCATTTCTGGATCTTCTCTTGGTTTTTAACTTAAATTCTCCTTGAGAAAAAGATCAATACATCAGCGTAAGTTAGCATTTTTGTTTAACTATCATTTGTCTTCTAAAAAAGAGAACTGATTGTCTAATCCAATAGCGATTGGATCCTTTCCTGGGGTGACAATCACTATTGGATTTTAGAAAACTATCTTGCCTTATACCTATACAAACTCTCAATATGGCATTTCTAATAAAGTGATTTTTAACATCTACAATAAACTTAAATAGCTATGACAACCAAACCTTAAATCACAGATGAAAAAAAAAGAAAAGGATCCAGTAATTCTCATTCATTTTTCAACACTTTGCTTGTGCAAATTAAAATTTTCTACATCACAAATTTAAAACCTGCAGAAAGGAATATATTACAACAGCTGAAGAAATGAAATCATGTCCAGTACTCCACCCAATACCGGTATCAAGAGGCTGTGAACATCTTATCAAACCAACAAATCACTTCAGGCCATTTGATTTATGTCTGGAGCTAGATAGCAACTGGAATATTAGGTCCCTTGTTGCTCTCCCCATCCTCTAATTATAAGCCAAGTTTCCCCTCCCCTAACAGCCCTCTGGGGAACTAGGAAAAGATTGAAGGGGACATCCTCACTCTGTCTTGGATCTGGAGCTGAGCAATCAATTTTATAGCCTCCTGATGGAAGAAAGCATGCAGACACCTAGAAAAGGGGAATCATCAAGTGCTCCAGTGAAAAGTAGAAAAGTAGCTTAGACTTCCTTAGGATAAAAAAGGTTGACTGTTGGTGATAGGAGACTCAATTCTCCGGGAACGGAATCAGCTATCTGTAGACCGGGCATTCAATCTAGAGAGGTATGTTGCCTCCCTGGAGTAAAAATCAAAGATGTGACTGAGAGCTTTACTAAAATAATAACTCTCTCAAATTACTACCCTTTTTTCCCCCTCTTACACATGGCGATGAATGACACAACAATGAACCTGAAAACAATAACAAGAGATTATGCAACTGGCTTCAGAAGCTGATGCGGTTGGCAGAAAGACTAAATTGACCGTTTTGATTAAGGAAAAGAATATAAGCACCTTTGTGTTGCCACATGAAGACCACTTCCGAACTCTGTGCTTGAGATGGAAAAAAATGAAATTTGATTTTGGGTTTTACTGATTAGATTGATAGGTATTTATAGAAATGGATAGTTTATATTACTACGAAAAAGCAAAAAGTTGTGGTTTGATGTTGGACTACTGTAATGCCCTCTACATGGGGCTCCCAAATAAGAGCATCCGGAGACTTCAGCTGGTACAGAATGCAGC